>JAQNDB010004005.1:0-26103 GCA_029204045.2 Tillandsia leiboldiana | reverse complement strand
GTACCGTGGAGCCCACGGATCGTTCCGAGGAGTCGAGCACGGACGCCATGGTGCGCGTGAGATCTTACGATGCGTCAACTTGGGTTAGGTCTTGCTTTTATATTATTTGTTTGAATTTTTTGAGAAAATATTGTTATTATAGGTAGCTCGTTAAGCTTGGGTTTGAACTTTGAAACTTTTGCATTTGATTGTTAGGGCTGAGGACTTCTGTGTCACGAGGTTGAGCGGTAGTGCTACCGTATTTTTCGAGTGGAGTCGTTCGTTTTACAGCGCGTCGGCTTTGGGTAGATCTTACTTTTTTCTTATTTGTTTAGATTTTTTGAGACAGATTTTGCTGCTATAGGTTTAGCTCGTTAGTATCTTTGGATTTGAGTTATGTATCTTTTGCATTTGCGGTTAGGGTCGAAACCTTTCTATATCGTGCGGTTGAGCGAGTACGCTAAATTTTTCACGGTAGAGCCGTTCGCGTGTGGTGATCACCATTGAGCATGCTGTCTTTCTGCCATCCGTGTTCTGCCATAATTTGCTATCCATGTGGGTTTCATGCGTTGGGAATGGCAGAGTACTTATATAATGTCTGCTTGCTAGATGTAGGTATTTTGATTGTCTTTCTATGATCAATAATTGTAGAGATATACTTGTGTACGATTGATTTGGCTTTATAATTTTTAGACGGTTCAGGCTAGGGTTTAAAAAAATATTATTATTTTATGTTAGGGGGTATATGTGTTGGCTATTATTTATGGGTTTAAAATATATCCAACTTCATGTCCCGTGACAATAGGCCCAGGAGACTACTAAGTTGGTGGGGTTGCGGTCCACAATAGACCTAACGGCAAGATGCCCAATAATAGACGAACATCCTGATGGGTTAAGTCTGGTCAAGACCCGTAGACACTATCTGTGCGCTTTAAATGAATTGGTTGCGTAATTCTAACAGTTCACGCTTTGGGATTAATGGTTAGCGCCAACGATTCGCGAACTTCGGGGTAGGTACTACTAACTGTAGACAGGTCCAAGTATTATTCTGGACCTTTTGATGGAATTATACTCCGGCAGTTGTACGATTGATGCAGGTACAGATTTTGGAATCATACGGCTGAGTATTTCGCCAAGATGGTGTTCAGGACACGGTAGGGGCATTATGTTTTAGTAAGGCCTATTGGATTGATTAGCGCCCTGCCACTCTTTTGGTTTGAGGAATTGTGCTCCAGCTGTACTTGATTGCTTTGGTAACTAGATCCTCCAGGGATATTATGATCTACTCCCTGAGCAGCTGGGAGCATGAGGAGCACTGGTGGATGTGTTACCATGCTGTGTGGATGAAGCTGTATGCCAGATTATTGAGATACAAGTTTTAGCTTTAGAAGCTTACCTTCTTGGGTCACATTGTGTTAGCCATAGGAGCGGCGGTGGAATTCTGGCCAATGTGGATGCTATTTGAGTTTGGCTGAGATCAACATTTATTGCTGAGGTGAGGAGTTTTTTTGGATTTGGCAGTGCCAGGAGAGCATGGCGAATGGATGATGTGACTGGTACTAGCGCCGATTGCAGCTTTGCCAGAGATGGGGGATGGATCTTGTGTCAGTGATGCCTCCCATAGTGGCTGTGGAGTTACCATTGGGTTATTCTTGAGCATTTTGTATCACCCCGCTAGGGCCACTGTGGTGGCGGATACCTGGAACCGGAGAGCTATTTGGGGTTGAGTTTGATGATTCCGTTGCTGGCGCTGGGTGGGACCGTTGCGGAACAGGGCTCGAGGTTGTGTCCCTGAGGGTCCCTTTTGACGGTAGACTGTGGTGAAGCAGTCCATGGCGATTGGTCAGGATCCGAGAGTGTTTGAGCGAGGACCCTAGCCGATTAGGGCTTCTTTTCTCTGGACGACCGTATGGGGTATGTTTCGGATCGCCTGGTTGAGCTGGCACTAGGGAGCGGTTTTGGTGTGTGCTACATTGGTTGTTCTCTCTTTTCCCCCAGCCTTTTTCCTTCCACGTCTCAGCTCAGGAGTGTTAGGCTTGTGGATTCCTCGCCCGTGATGGACTCATTTCCTTTGAGATCTGCGAGTACTTGTGGTACGAGGGATGCCGTTGCAAATTCTGGCTCATGAGATGAGAGAATTATGCAATTGGGGCCATGCCGTACCGGTGGTTGTTGTTGTTGTGGAGTAATCACGGGGAGTGACAGGTGACTTGAGAGCTGGAGATGGCAGTGTTATGTACCTACCCTTGTTTTTGTGGCACCTTTTGGGTTGAGCTAGTTTCGAGGACGAAACTTTCTTTTAGTGGGGGAGGATGTGGTGACCCAGATCTCCGCAGGGCTTCTACAGTGCGATTAGCAGCTTCTGGAGGCCTCTGTGGCATGTCGGCCGTATTTCTGCACCAATTTGGACTTAAGTGATGGACTTCGGGTGTGTAATGGATCGCGTGAGTGATCGGAGGACCCCGTCGGATGTTTAGATGTGGTTTCGCGCGAAATGGATATCAAAATTTGACTCAGCGCGGAATTTGAGTAAAGAACACTTCTCCGAGAATTTTCGGCAAATTTTAGAAGAGGAATTTGGCAAATCGGACTTCGGATTTGGATTCAGCGCGCGAAAACGGTCAAGATGGACTATTTATTTGTATTTTTCGGAGTCCGGATGCGAAAACACGGATTTCGAGGTGTTTGGTACTGTTCCGGCCGCCGGAGGGGCGCCGGCGGCGGCGGCGGGCGGCGGAGCGCGGCGGCTGGCGGCGGCGGAGGCGCGCGGTCCACCGCGGAGGCGTGCACCCGGGGGGCTGGCCACGTGGCGGCTCCCAGTTGGCGGGCGCAGCAGGCGCGGTCCACGGGATCGTCGCGGGTGCACGGTGGACCGGGTGCGGACACGTGGCTGTTTTTGGTTGGCGGGTTCTGGTGCGCGCGGTCCACGCGACGGGAGGCAGTGCCTCGGGGCGCGTGCCCGACGTGCGGCAGCGGGAGGCGCGGTCGCGCACGTGGGCGCGGCGTGGGCGCGGTCGGGGGCGACGTGGGGGCGCCACGTGGCACCACGTGGTTGGTCGGCCGCAGCGGAGCACAGCACAGTGCTTGGACACGTGGCGCTGCGTGGTTCGCTGGCTCAGGTGCGCCGGGCGCGGGGAGCAGTGCTGGGCCACGTGGCGGCCCCGTGAGCGTTCCGGGCGCACACAGTAACGGGCCCGGCCCGTTACTGTAGCAGCCCGGAAGTGCCAAGCGCCCGAAACTTTGGGCCAAAAGTCCAAAATTCGGATTTTCGGGCTGGGCCTATAAATAGCTGTCTTGTGGGGGAGTTTTGCCCCCTTTCCCGAGCTCCCCTGCCCATGGCCCCTTTAGCAAAGTTGGAGACCTTCATCTTGCGCATCTTCTGGCAGAGGCCCGGATTTTTTTTGGAAGCCGCGGCGTCGACGACTTCGGCATCGGAGCGCAGTGTGGCGATTTTTCATCGGAGGCCCGTTATCGTCGCAGTTTGATCTGAGAGGTCTACCGAGCTACTCCGTCAGTATTTTTGGACGATTTCTGCGGCGTTGGAATTACGAGAGGTACGTCTTCGACTTTCGTGTTGATCATCTTTCTGGATTCAGAGTTTATGACGTGGTTTTCGAGGCATTTCTAAGCCGCTGTTTTCTGGTGGAGTTTTTGGACAGCGGCCCCTTGCCGGAATTTTATCTCCGCACCCGAGTGTCGGATCGAGATGAGCCTATACACTTTTTGGATCTACTCGTCGCAAGGATTATCATTGTATTTTTCTGGGATTTTTCTTAGGCTTTCCCGAAGGTATACTATTCCCCTTTTATCTGTGTTTGAGTTTACAGTTGTGTGGTTGTGAGTGTTTGCGCACCTGTACTGTGGAATTTGTAACTCGGCCTACGGGGCTCGGATTTGGGCGTGCAGGTACCCGTTTCGAAGGTCTCGACGAGACGCTCGCTGTGATATTTTTATTGGAATTTTTGGAGTTCGTTTTACAGGTGAAAATTTCGCATTAAGGGGACTGTTCCCAGCAGATTTGTGATGCTTGGATTTTATGGAATTAAGTGTAACTTTGGGTTGTGTTTTTGTACCCAGGAGGTATTGATCACTGTTCCTGTATTGTTGGATTGGTGGGTGTGTAGAGATATCTGTTTCTGGACTTTCTCAGCTGTGCGACTCCGGACAGTTAGCATTTTCAGGTGGGTGGCCTTGTCTCCAAGATTGATGGACTGTGCTTTAAATCTGCTATAGTAGGACTATGCATGATAGTGAAATGCTTGTGCAGCATGTTAGAATGTAGGAATTGCTATTCCTTGTATTATCTGATGGTATTGTCATCTCCTTGCTTTCTACCATCTGTATATTATAGTTATTGGAACTTGACCTAGCACCCCGTCATATGTTGCATGTGTAACCAGACTAGTAGAAAACCCTCACTTGGGCTAGGGTTATTTCTGCTTTAGACATCCACACTTCTACTTTCCTGGACATAGTGTTCTTCCTCGCCCGGGTAGTGGGCCGAGTGGTCAGGTGTTATCTTTTAGTGTGGGATGCATGTTACACTCGTGCTTGGGAGCAGAGTGGCGTCTGGTAGATGTAGTTGGTTGTTCTTCTGTAGCGGGAGCCGTTGGGTAGACGGCGGTCCCGAGATGTTTTATTTTTCTTGTTTTATCTGTCGCCGCTGTGTTAGTGGCAGCGGTAGATCAGTGTTAGCAGGACCTTAAACCCAGAACCTTTTTGGACACTCATATGATTTTTATCAACCAAATGGTTTCTTCCAAGCATCGTAGGGTCGCCGGAGTCGGTTCATGTTTGATTGGACGAAGGCATTAGCCCTTCGAGGCTTGGATATAAAACTTGGTTTCAACTGTTTTCCTAAAAAGAACTAAAAATCATGAAATATGGATTTCTTACAGATCAAAGGGCTTCAGTAAGAAATGTCACCTTTTCCTATAAATTAACCACCCGAGATGATTCGAGTGGTCTGGGTTCTAAGGTCTGCATTCTTCTTGGGACGAGAACAACGAGAGGCTATGCCTAAAGCCTGTTCTTGTTTGATTTGGATTGTAGGTTCTAGTCTTTCGGGGTTCCCGGACCCTTCCTCGGGTCAGTGGATGCGATGTTGGCCTGTAGAGGCAGTTGTTCGCAGTGGATGCGACTTTGTGCTATGAGTTGGTAGAGTGTGATCTAGAGGTTGTTTCTCTGATTTAGTGGTGGAGATGGTTCTCCCACTTAGCTTTGAGGATCTTGGGGTTCTGGCAGATCGAGTCGTGGAGGTTTCCCGACTCAGCCATGGTCGTGCATTATCAGATTGAGTCGTTGAGGGTTCTCCGACTTAGCTGTTTGAGTCGAGGTTCTTTTTCCGACTGAGTTGTGTTTGAGCTTGGAGTTACCGATCTGTTTGATCGTGGATCATAGCCTGCATGAGCCGCATTTGGCTTGACAGAGATACTTTACAGAGATACTTTACAGAGATACTTGAGATGGGTTACTTTGACTCGAGCGGGTCGCTCCCCTCGAGGGCCACTCCGGAGTAGGCGAGGCCGGGTTGTGTACCGGCGTGAGATTGAGCTTTTCTTTCGCGACTTGTCGTTGCATTTGTCCCTCTGGCTGTGCTGGTGTTGGCAGTCATGGACGTCCTACGTAAGTCCGCTCCTCCGGGACGTAACGGCAGTAGGTTGGCGCATGTTGGCAGTCATGGACGTCCTACGTAAGTCCGCTCCTCCGGGACGTAACGGCAGTAGGTTGGCGCAGGCTTGACTGGACCTGATGAGGCAGTCAGTTCAGATTGGGTGATCAGAGATGAGAGTTAGTTGTGGCATCATGTTCTTTCTGTTCCACTCCTTGAGCATCTAGGTAGAGGCATAGTAGCTGTAGAGTTTACTTTTCCAGCTTTCCTTACAGCATTGCTTTTGTTACTTTATGCCTCTAGTGGACTTAGTGGGCAGACCGTCGGGCTTGTTGGCGGCACCCACTGAGAACTACTTGGGACGTAGTTCTCACACCCGTCGTGGTGTCTTTTCCCACAGGAACTTCTACTCTGGTTCCTGTTGTTCCTGTTGCTGATCCTTCTGACCGAGCGAGGGAGTCGCGAGCTAGTTTCCTACCCGTCGTTGGAGTGTAGCGGTACCCCTTCTGAGGAGAGCTTCAGTAGATTAGTTATTTTATTTTCCTTCTTTGAGAGACTGTTGTAGTGAGGATTGTTCTGTATTGAGAGCCTGTACACTGATGTATTTATTGGAGATACCTCCCGGTTGAGTTCTGAGTTGTATATGAGGATATTGTATGATTATCTTTTTGGGAGACGGACATTGTTGTATTATTTCCAGTTGTACAGTGATTGATTTAGTTATACAGCAGACTTTTTATTTTTAGCTCTGATATCTGTTTAGCTGTAGTACTTTTCTTGCAGGTAGGACGCTTCGCCTATGCTGGTTTGGCATAGGTGGCGGATCTGTTGGCGAGCCGGGTCGCAGTTTCGACCCCGGGGCGTGACAGATTAGAGTGGTATCAGAGCCTAGGTTGTAGGTCATTGAGGACTTAGACACCCTAGGCTTGTGGTTGGACATTAGGATGACTACGTGAGAGTCGTGACTTTTAGCGAGAGTCCTGATCGAGTTTTGTACCTCTCCCATGAGACGGGATGAGTGATTGGCATGTTTATGCTCCTAAGCGATTATGTTGGCTGCAGACAACATAATGCTGTGGAATTGATAACATGTCTTAGACTTTCGCTGGATTGGGTCGTATGGTTGTTGTGTCCTGATGTTTGTTATTGTGCAGTGGTCTACGATGCTTGTGAGACGTCGTGCTGTGAGGAATGCGCTTTCCGCATCTGATTAGTAACCCGAGCAGCGGGAGGCAGAGCTATCAGAGCAGAGCGAGACCCAAGAGTTATGGATCCAGATGGCACAGACGTCGGAGGCTGTCCGATGCCAGGAGGAGGCCATGGAATGTTTGATGCGCTTGTTGGAGCAGAGAGCACAGTTAATTACAGTACCGCTTGAGTGTCCTCCAGTACTCTCTTCCTATGCAGTGGTATCTTTAGTTGTACCAATGGCGCCGATGGAGCGAGCAGCCCCCTCCGTGCCGACGAGCAGTGCCGAGGCACCGAGGCAGGGTGGATAGTGGATAGTAGCTGAGCTTAGGGACATCATTGATCGATGGAGCCAGTCCCGGCAGTCTGAACCATCCCGATTCATAGGTTTGAGTTGGAGCCTTTGTAGGCAGAATTGGGGTTGGTGGTGATGGAGAGACTCTCGGAGAGCCTCCATGTGCTAGGGAGTTTATACAGTTGTCGAACTGCACGCTCCAGGTTTCGAGGGACGAGGCGCATAGGATATGTTTGACGGGGAATGGTTTGCGCCAGGATACCTTTCAGTTTAGTTGGTCCCTCCGTTTTGGATTATTGACGCTTCGATGGGTAGGCATTGTGTGTGGAGCATGACGCTGTAGTTTCTTTGGATAGGGATCGGCCGCCAGAGGCGAGTTCTGGATATCGGTGCTTGGCGTCGGGTGATGGAGGACAGACTGACCGGCAGAGGCATTTCTCATCTCCGTACCTGGATGGCGAATTTTCGAGATGCCAGAGATCGGGTGGACCCCGATGGCAGCATCAGCATCTATATCAGAGTAGCGCAACGGTAGCGTGGATTTGTTATCTGCGGATGACTTTATTCGTCGCCTCAATGTGAGCAGAGACAGAGGACGTGCTCCCTTGTGGATAGTCCTGATTTTCAGGCAGATTGGGCGACAACCACTTGCTTTGAGCGGATGAATCTGTGCCGCCCGGTTGGAGGGCGCCACGGTAGTGGATCGAGTTGTCGCAGGTGTGATTTCATCACAGCAGTCGGAGTAGGAGCATGTTGCATTCCTGCATGGACTGGAGGCAGATTTGTTACCACATCCACTTGAGGTACAGGTTCCTGTTAGTGTTGTGTATGTGGGGGAGGCTTGTGGTCTATGCCCTATGCAGTTGAGGCCGCGAGATATACGGGTAGACTTATTGGTAATTTTGGCAGTTCGGCGTTTCGACCTAGTGCATGGGTTTTGGTTGGCACAGTGCCACAGGATGTTAGACTGCGGAAGGAGAGGACTTTGACCTTCTGAGAGGCAGACGAGAGGAGATTTGGTTGTTGAGGTCGTTAGAGCACACTGGTTATAGCGACAGGGTGAGAGGTGCTTACGGCGGCACCGGGACCCAAAGATATCTCTGTTGCCACGAGATTCCGGGTGTGATTTCATCTGAGCTGTTGATAATGCCGCCGGTTAGGGAGATAGAGATTGAGTTGGCGTGGTTCGGGGAAACGCGCCACCCTCGACAGCACCTCATTGGATATTGCCAGTAGAGCTATGAGAGCTGATGGCGCCGTTGCAGGATCTGATGGATCGAGGGGTCTGTTTGACCTAGTGCCACGCCGTTGATATACGGTGGTGATGCCACATCGTTGATACACGACTGTGAGGGCCCTTTTATGGGTCGAGTGTAGACAGGTCCAAGTATTATTCTGGACCTTTTGATGGAATTATACTCCGGCAGTTGTACGATTGATGCAGGTACAGATTTTGGAATCATACGGCTGAGTATTTCGCCAAGATGGTGTTCAGGACACGGTAGGGGCATTATGTTTTAGTAAGGCCTATTGGATTGATTAGCGCCCTGCCACTCTTTTGGTTTGAGGAATTGTGCTCCAGCTGTACTTGATTGCTTTGGTAACTAGATCCTCCAGGGATATTATGATCTACTCCCTGAGCAGCTGGGAGCATGAGGAGCACTGGTGGATGTGTTACCATGCTGTGTGGATGAAGCTGTATGCCAGATTATTGAGATACAAGTTTTAGCTTTAGAAGCTTACCTTCTTGGGTCACATTGTGTTAGCCATAGGAGCGGCGGTGGAATTCTGGCCAATGTGGATGCTATTTGAGTTTGGCTGAGATCAACATTTATTGCTGAGGTGAGGAGTTTTTTTTGGATTTGGCAGTGCCAGGAGAGCATGGCGAATGGATGATGTGACTGGTACTAGCGCCGATTGCAGCTTTGCCAGAGATGGGGGATGGATCTTGTGTCAGTGATGCCTCCCATAGTGGCTGTGGAGTTACCATTGGGTTATTCTTGAGCATTTTGTATCACCCCGCTAGGGCCACTGTGGTGGCGGATACCTGGAACCGGAGAGCTATTTGGGGTTGAGTTTGATGATTCCGTTGCTGGCGCTGGGTGGGACCGTTGCGGAACAGGGCTCGAGGTTGTGTCCCTGAGGGTCCCTTTTGACGGTAGACTGTGGTGAAGCAGTCCATGCGATTGGTCAGGATCCGAGAGTGTTTGAGCGAGGACCCTAGCCGATTAGGGCTTCTTTTCTCTGGACGACCGTATGGGGTATGTTTCGGATCGCCTGGTTGAGCTGGCACTAGGGAGCGGTTTTGGTGTGTGCTACATTGGTTGTTCTCTCTTTTCCCCCAGCCTTTTTCCTTCCACGTCTCAGCTCAGGAGTGTTAGGCTTGTGGATTCCTCGCCCGTGATGGACTCATTTCCTTTGAGATCTGCGAGTACTTGTGGTACGAGGGATGCCGTTGCAAATTCTGGCTCATGAGATGAGAGAATTATGCAATTGGGGCCATGCCGTACCGGTGGTTGTTGTTGTTGTGGAGTAATCACGGGGAGTGACAGGTGACTTGAGAGCTGGAGATGGCAGTGTTATGTACCTACCCTTGTTTTTGTGGCACCTTTTGGGTTGAGCTAGTTTCGAGGACGAAACTTTCTTTTAGTGGGGGAGGATGTGGTGACCCAGATCTCCGCAGGGCTTCTACAGTGCGATTAGCAGCTTCTGGAGGCCTCTGTGGCATGTCGGCCGTATTTCTGCACCAATTTGGACTTAAGTGATGGACTTCGGGTGTGTAATGGATCGCGTGAGTGATCGGAGGACCCCGTCGGATGTTTAGATGTGGTTTCGCGCGAAATGGATATCAAAATTTGACTCAGCGCGGAATTTGAGTAAAGAACACTTCTCCGAGAATTTTCGGCAAATTTTAGAAGAGGAATTTGGCAAATCGGACTTCGGATTTGGATTCAGCGCGCGAAAACGGTCAAGATGGACTATTTATTTGTATTTTTCGGAGTCCGGATGCGAAAACACGGATTTCGAGGTGTTTGGTACTGTTCCGGCCGCCGGAGGGGCGCCGGCGGCGGCGGCGGGCGGCGGAGCGCGGCGGCTGGCGGCGGCGGAGGCGCGCGGTCCACCGCGGAGGCGTGCACCCGGGGGGCTGGCCACGTGGCGGCTCCCAGTTGGCGGGCGCAGCAGGCGCGGTCCACGGGATCGTCGCGGGTGCACGGTGGACCGGGTGCGGACACGTGGCTGTTTTTGGTTGGCGGGTTCTGGTGCGCGCGGTCCACGCGACGGGAGGCAGTGCCTCGGGGCGCGTGCCCGACGTGCGGCAGCGGGAGGCGCGGTCGCGCACGTGGGCGCGGCGTGGGCGCGGTCGGGGGCGACGTGGGGGCGCCACGTGGCACCACGTGGTTGGTCGGCCGCAGCGGAGCACAGCACAGTGCTTGGACACGTGGCGCTGCGTGGTTCGCTGGCTCAGGTGCGCCGGGCGCGGGGAGCAGTGCTGGGCCACGTGGCGGCCCGTGAGCGTTCCGGGCGCACACAGTAACGGGCCCGGCCCGTTACTGTAGCAGCCCGGAAGTGCCAAGCGCCCGAAACTTTGGGCCAAAAGTCCAAAATTCGGATTTTCGGGCTGGGCCTATAAATAGCTGTCTTGTGGGGGAGTTTTGCCCCCTTTCCCGAGCTCCCCTGCCCATGGCCCCTTTAGCAAAGTTGGAGACCTTCATCTTGCGCATCTTCTGGCAGAGGCCCGGATTTTTTTGGAAGCCGCGGCGTCGACGACTTCGGCATCGGAGCGCAGTGTGGCGATTTTTCATCGGAGGCCCGTTATCGTCGCAGTTTGATCTGAGAGGTCTACCGAGCTACTCCGTCAGTATTTTTGGACGATTTCTGCGGCGTTGGAATTACGAGAGGTACGTCTTCGACTTTCGTGTTGATCATCTTTCTGGATTCAGAGTTTATGACGCGGTTTTCGAGGCATTTCTAAGCCGCTGTTTTCTGGTGGAGTTTTTGGACAGCGGCCCCTTGCCGGAATTTTATCTCCGCACCCGAGTGTCGGATCGAGATGAGCCTATACACCTTTTGGATCTACTCGTCGCAAGGATTATCATTGTATTTTTCTGGGATTTTTCTTAGGCTTTCCCGAAGGTATACTATTCCCCTTTTATCTGTGTTTGAGTTTACAGTTGTGTGGTTGTGAGTGTTTGCGCACCTGTACTGTGGAATTTGTAACTCGGCCTACGGGGCTCGGATTTGGGCGTGCAGGTACCCGTTTCGAAGGTCTCGACGAGACGCTCGCTGTGATATTTTTATTGGAATTTTTGGAGTTCGTTTTACAGGTGAAAATTTCGCATTAAGGGGACTGTTCCCAGCAGATTTGTGATGCTTGGATTTTATGGAATTAAGTGTAACTTTGGGTTGTGTTTTTGTACCCAGGAGGTATTGATCACTGTTCCTGTATTGTTGGATTGGTGGGTGTGTAGAGATATCTGTTTCTGGACTTTCTCAGCTGTGCGACTCCGGACAGTTAGCATTTTCAGGTGGGTGGCCTTGTCTCCAAGATTGATGGACTGTGCTTTAAATCTGCTATAGTAGGACTATGCATGATAGTGAAATGCTTGTGCAGCATGTTAGAATGTAGGAATTGCTATTCCTTGTATTATCTGATGGTATTGTCATCTCCTTGCTTTCTACCATCTGTATATTATAGTTATTGGAACTTGACCTAGCACCCCGTCATATGTTGCATGTGTAACCAGACTAGTAGAAAACCCTCACTTGGGCTAGGGTTATTTCTGCTTTAGACATCCACACTTCTACTTTCCTGGACATAGTGTTCTTCCTCGCCCGGGTAGTGGGCCGAGTGGTCAGGTGTTATCTTTTAGTGTGGGATGCATGTTACACTCGTGCTTGGGAGCAGAGTGGCGTCTGGTAGATGTAGTTGGTTGTTCTTCTGTAGCGGGAGCCGTTGGGTAGACGGCGGTCCCGAGATGTTTTATTTTTCTTGTTTTATCTGTCGCCGCTGTGTTAGTGGCAGCGGTAGATCAGTGTTAGCAAGACCTTAAACCCAGAACCTTTTTGGACACTCATATGATTTTTATCAACCAAATGGTTTCTTCCAAGCATCGTAGGGTCGCCGGAGTCGGTTCATGTTTGATTGGACGAAGGCATTAGCCCTTCGAGGCTTGGATATAAAACTTGGTTTCAACTGTTTTCCTAAAAAGAACTAAAAATCATGAAATATGGATTTCTTACAGATCAAAGGGCTTCAGTAAGAAATGTCACCTTTTCCTATAAATTAACCACCCGAGATGATTCGAGTGGTCTGGGTTCTAAGGTCTGCATTCTTCTTGGGACGAGAACAACGAGAGGCTATGCCTAAAGCCTGTTCTTGTTTGATTTGGATTGTAGGTTCTAGTCTTTCGGGGTTCCCGGACCCTTCCTCGGGTCAGTGGATGCGATGTTGGCCTGTAGAGGCAGTTGTTCGCAGTGGATGCGACTTTGTGCTATGAGTTGGTAGAGTGTGATCTAGAGGTTGTTTCTCTGATTTAGTGGTGGAGATGGTTCTCCCACTTAGCTTTGAGGATCTTGGGGTTCTGGCAGATCGAGTCGTGGAGGTTTCCCGACTCAGCCATGGTCGTGCATTATCAGATTGAGTCGTTGAGGGTTCTCCGACTTAGCTGTTTGAGTCGAGGTTCTTTTTCCGACTGAGTTGTGTTTGAGCTTGGAGTTACCGATCTGTTTGATCGTGGATCATAGCCTGCATGAGCCGCATTTGGCTTGACAGAGATACTTTACAGAGATACTTTACAGAGATACTTGAGATGGGTTACTTTGACTCGAGCGGGTCGCTCCCCTCGAGGGCCACTCCGGAGTAGGCGAGGCCGGGTTGTGTACCGGCGTGAGATTGAGCTTTTCTTTCGCGACTTGTCGTTGCATTTGTCCCTCTGGCTGTGCTGGTGTTGGCAGTCATGGACGTCCTACGTAAGTCCGCTCCTCCGGGACGTAACGGCAGTAGGTTGGCGCATGTTGGCAGTCATGGACGTCCTACGTAAGTCCGCTCCTCCGGGACGTAACGGCAGTAGGTTGGCGCAGGCTTGACTGGACCTGATGAGGCAGTCAGTTCAGATTGGGTGATCAGAGATGAGAGTTAGTTGTGGCATCATGTTCTTTCTGTTCCACTCCTTGAGCATCTAGGTAGAGGCATAGTAGCTGTAGAGTTTACTTTTCCAGCTTTCCTTACAGCATTGCTTTTGTTACTTTATGCCTCTAGTGGACTTAGTGGGCAGACCGTCGGGCTTGTTGGCGGCACCCACTGAGAACTACTTGGGACGTAGTTCTCACACCCGTCGTGGTGTCTTTTCCCACAGGAACTTCTACTCTGGTTCCTGTTGTTCCTGTTGCTGATCCTTCTGACCGAGCGAGGGAGTCGCGAGCTAGTTTCCTACCCGTCGTTGGAGTGTAGCGGTACCCCTTCTGAGGAGAGCTTCAGTAGATTAGTTATTTTATTTTCCTTCTTTGAGAGACTGTTGTAGTGAGGATTGTTCTGTATTGAGAGCCTGTACACTGATGTATTTATTGGAGATACCTCCCGGTTGAGTTCTGAGTTGTATATGAGGATATTGTATGATTATCTTTTTGGGAGACGGACATTGTTGTATTATTTCCAGTTGTACAGTGATTGATTTAGTTATACAGCAGACTTTTTATTTTTAGCTCTGATATCTGTTTAGCTGTAGTACTTTTCTTGCAGGTAGGACGCTTCGCCTATGCTGGTTTGGCATAGGTGGCGGATCTGTTGGCGAGCCGGGTCGCAGTTTCGACCCCGGGGCGTGACATCATGGCTCATACCACTCTCTGCACCTATCCCACTGACATAACCCCGCACCCATATGTGCTATCTGGGGCTCACGGGTCCTTCCTCCAGACCACTTTACCGGTAAAGAACAATAGCCACGGGGAGCGACCCCGGCAATGTTCGTGAAGTACAGCAGTGCATGGCAAGTCACAATGATCAATCTCACGGTCTAGTGACCGAGTAGTCGGCACACGCCGAAATCCCAACAGGGAATCATCTGTCTATATCTATCCATCGAAATCAATCAATCATGTACATCGAGTAGTGTCTATCAATCAGGATCAATCAATCATGCATATCGAGTAGTGTCTATCAATCAGGATCAATCAATCATGCATATCGAGTAGTGTCTATCAATCAGGATCAATCAATCATGCATATCGACGTATATCAAGAAATATCTCAATGACAGGAATCAACAGGTATCATCTAATCATGCAAATCTATATCTCAATCAATCAGGATCAGTCAGGAATAATCAGGGAGTATGTACATGTTAATCAGCTGATCGTGACAAGAAATCTCAATCACAGGTCTAATCAGGTCAATGTCAACAGTGACATCATGATATGTCAAGATAGGTCATATAATCAGCGGGGAAATCAAAAACAGGGGTCCGACTGGACTAAAGCAACCAGAGGGCCAAAAAGCTAGCCCGGGCCGAAGCTAACCCACCTGGATGAAGGCAGATCCACGAACTCCCGCACAGCTACTGGGAGGCTGGTGCTGAGCAACTGGGCCCTGAATAATGAGATCTGGTCAGTAATAGACTCACACAAATCCTTCCCGACGATCCGACAGCAACGAAAAGCTTAAACGGGAGAATATCGCCGATTTATCGATCAAAATCCGATTCCCGGTCAACGAGGACCTACGGAACCCTAACCAGATGCCTAGTAGATTTAAAAACACTATCTAAAGGCAGCTAATATGTCCAACTTACATTTTAGTCCAATATGTTCTTAAATTTGCATAACAACATTAATTTAATTGCCCGTTTCGGCTCGTTCTTGCAATCCGGGGATCCAAAGACAGCTCCGTAAGTTTCAGCATGTCCTTTACGACAATATGAAGCTCGTGCTCACCATTTGGGAGCAGCACGAGACCCGAGGAAAACTTCGGGCCATAATTTTCCTCTCTAACATAGCCAATTAGCATTTTTGTTTCTCCAGCTCTTCAAAACCAAAATCTATCGTGAGCATCGCGTTCAGTGACCCCAAATTAGCCTAGGGCACATTGTCGCGGCTTCGCAAACAGACCCAAACCCTATTACGGGCAACTTTTCACATAAAGCTTGGTTTTAATATAACTTTTAATCCACTCTTCAAAAACCAAAATGTTGTATATCAAAGTTTCTCTGGACAGTGCCATGACACCAGGGCTCACCATTGGGAAGCCCAAAACTTGCTAGATAAAGAAGATCCAACCTACAAGCTCTCTAACATTTCGACATTGGACCACACACACATCCACACAGATCCCTTTTGATCTGAAGTGAGCACTGAGCTCAGGGAATGATTTACAACAATTTTCATATTTAACTCAAACCCTAAATCCAACTAAATCCTCTTTGAGGCATTAACACAAACACCTGGTGGGCATGTTATATAAACATATAGCTTTATCTTTGCCCGAACCCAAACTCAGCAAGGAAGCAATCCGGAGGCTTCTAAGATGGAAGAAAAGCTAGAGCATGGGGTTTAGAGGTTACCTGGGGGGGTTGTCCGCGCTCGAATGCGGCGGCGGCGGCCGGAGAAGAGGCTCGGACAAGCAACAATGGTGCAATCCCGAAGATGAGGAAAATCCACGTTAGGATTTGCATGCAAAGATATGAGAGGCTTTACAGAGGTCTAGGGATCATACCTGGGCTGCTCACCCACTTGACGGAGCTCCGGCGATCGCCGGAGATCAAATTTCCAAGGTTTAGTAATTTCCGGCCACCATTAATGGCGGTTTTCGGCCGGCGACCCTCGGGCTAGCGCAATATGGACCAACTTGCTTCTCTAGGTCCCCCGGTGCTTGCTGGGTGGTTGGCCGGCGGCTCGGGTGCACGGCGACGCCGGACGGCGAGGAACGGCCGCGTTATCAAAGATGGCCGGTTCTAGGGCACGCCGGATCTCAGCGGATCCTCCACCGATAAACTCCATACTTTGGGGGAAGCTTGCAGTCACCGAGAAGACCAAGATCAACGGTCTTGATCTTAGTTTTATCGGTTGGATGAAGCTCGTGGTGCATCTCGGCCAAAACCAAGAATTCCGGCAATAATTCACTCTCGCCGGCGGCCGGGACGACGGTGACGGCTCGGGCTTTACAGGTAGGATCATATCTACTTCAGGAATATTCTAGACATATCCCTAAGCTAGTTTAAACAACTTTGTTCCATCTTCTTACCTCACCGGAAAACGAGGAAGATGAAGATGGCCGCGGCGGCGCGCGGCGGAGCTGGGCACCGGGGTTCCTCGGCTCGACTTCAACCGCACAGAGAGGCACCCAGAATTACTTTGGACCAACAACACTTCCAAAACACCTCCCCAACACCAACCATCCGAGAAAACTAAGGTTGCTATGACCTTCTTGGGCTTCTCCGGCGACGGCACGGCGGCGGCGCACGGTGCGACGTTTGGGAGAGGTGGAGAGGATGGTGTCGGTTGCAGAGAAGAGGGAGGCAGAGGGTTGGGACTTAGGTTTAGGGTTTCCAAGGGACCCTCCGATGCTTTATATAAGTTGTATATTGCACAAAATGCCAATATACCCCTCTACACCTAATATTTTTACTTAAGTCCATTATTGTAGAACACATTTGCTATAAGGACCCTCCTCTACAGGTTTGGTGCAAATCGACACGTAAAAATATAGCATCTTTACGCAAAATACTGTGATTTTTCTTCTATTTCACGCTTTTCGAGGAGATCCGATCGTCAGATCGAAAAATGGACTTTGCCAGGACGTCCGGCTCGACGAATCCTATCCGGTAGCGATTTTCGTTCGCTAAAATTTTGCTCCACAATTTTTAAATTCCATCTTATACTGTACCGAAATACAGTTATCGCGCGTTTCGAGGCTCTAGGACCGTCAACCAGAAATTCCGTCAGTGCCATTGTGTCCAGAACGATGAAACCGTTCGAAATGACTACCTGGATCACTATATTCGGATTCCGAACAGTGAATTAGTCAACGTTGTATTCGTCGGGGTCCCGAAAACCAGGGTTACTGTTCATCTACAGTAACTCACTTAAGTGCACTGTGCGCAGAGGGCACTGTTACATTGGTCGCGAGATTCGTCCACTTCTTTGCTGAATTCTGGAAGATCCGACCGTCAGATCGAAAAGTGCTGAATATGAATCTCGCTCAGTTCGACGAGACGATCGCAACGGTCAACTCGGATTTCTAAGATCATGTCCGGATTGGAGAATAGCCTTTTTATCTCGTAAATCGTGCAACTCGCACACTGGCAATTGACTAAATAAATCAACATAGGTCTTTTGAACCCGAAATCGACTACAATTCTGCTTTTAATCTATTTATTAACAATAAAATATTTCGAGTTTCTACACCCGCCCAATCCGACCAACCCGCCCAACCCATTCAGACGGAACCTCAACGACCCGCCCAATCCGACCAACCCGCCCAACCCATTCAGACGGAACCTACTCGCAATGAACAGATGGTATCTTAGATGGGTTATCCTGCTCCTGGCGGCGAATTCCTTCCAGCGATGAAAGTTAAAATGAAGCTATCAATTACAGATGGAAGTCCATCGCTGGTACTTGAAGCAGAGACCGGCTTGTGCGTTGGCCGGTCGCCACTCTGGCTGGGGTGGCAAGCATAGCTGCATTCGGAGCGTTCGTACTCCTTTTTGCTAGTCGAGGGTGAAAAGAATGGCGTAGCTTCTTGCTGGAGCCGGGTGGTGAGGATGGTGGCTCTTGCCGGAGCTGCCGGTAGTGAGGAAACGGTGATTTACTTATACAATTTTACTCACAGTATATGTTACTATTATACTTATACTAGTTATACACTGGGCTCCGTTTGGTTCGGGGATAAGAAAAATTTAGTTATACCGGGGATAGGTATAAGTTATGGTATTAGCAAGAATTAGTGTAAATTTCTGTTTGGTTGGGTTTAAGAGTTATACCGGGTTTAAAGAAAATTGTGTTTGGTAAATTATATAGGAATAAGGAGAATAAGATGAATAAAAAAAAATTGTGTTTGGTTGAGTATAGAGGAATAAGAAGAATTGAGAAGGGATAAATATGTGTATTGACTATTTTGCCCTTTATGATATAATTTAAAAGTAAAATAATTTATGATATTAATCAACCTAATAATAAATTTAAATTAATATTAAAAAATTTAAAAAATATTTAAAAATAAATATTAAATATTTAAAAATGCTTAAAATGATAAAAAATTTTAAAATAAAATATTTAAAATTTTTGATTCATTATAATTTTCAAACTATTATGAAAATGAAGTCACCAAATGGACAAATTTAGGAGACTGTAAATTAGAAATAAACTTCGAACAAGCATCAAGCAGATGGTGGACGGACACACATACACACACACACAAACATAAATATACTGTTGAACAGGTAGTGAGTTCAATAAGAACCAATTCAGAAAGCACACCCACTACATGAAATTCTCATTAAAAATTCAGATTTTAATAGATTGTGTGGGGCTGCGACGCGGAGAGGGTTGCCGCAGCGGGGTGGCGACGCAGAGAGGGTTACCGCAGAGAGGCCGCGACGCGGAGAGGGTTGCCGCAGCGGGGCCGCGACGCGGAGAGGGTTGCCGCAGAGGGGCCGCAGAGGGGAGAGGGTTGCCGCAGAGGGGCCGCAGAGGGGAGAGGGTTGCCGCTGTAGAGTTATTATGGATCCACAAGGATCTAAATAGGTACTATCAAACACCTAGAGGGGGGGTGAATAGGTGTAATACTTAAAAACTCAATCTCAGTGCAAAATAAAAACCAATGCGGAAAATAAAACAGCACACCGAGATTTACGTGGAAACTCCAATCCAGGAGAAAAACCACGGGACCAACACGCAATAACAATCCACTAAGAATAGAAGAATAACAAGGTGATTACCGACTCCACGGACTCAACCCCTCCTTCAGCTTCTTCGGACCTTGCGCTGACCGGTTGGATATCCGCGCAATAACAATCCCTAAGAAAAGAAGAATAACAAGGTGATTACCGTCTCCACGGATTTAACCCCTCCTTCAATTTCTTGGACCTCGCGCTCCACCGTTTGCCCGTCCACTGCTCACGTTCGAATCCACGAACGCACGCTTCGAATCCACGAAACGCCTTTAGCACACCGAATCCACGATGCCACGTCGAATCCACGACGCAAACTCAGTCGATAAGAATATTGACTTCGATGGTGATCCTTTGCTTAGATTATCAATGAAGAACCGTAGAAGAAATCTCTAAGCAAAGATTAGATCAATTCGACAAAAGATATGTTCTTGAAAGAACCATCGAATTGACCTAAAAGAGGCTATAAAGAAGAACAATGAAAACCTAGCCTCTAGGGTTGCTCTCAAATGTTTTATAAAAAGATCGGCCGTAGCACCCCGTTTTTGAGAAACCCTAAACGTCTATTTATAGTTTTAGAAACCTTTGGAAAGAGATAAGAATCAAAACATACCTTATCTGGAAATTTTCAGGACGGCGATCCGGATCGGATTTACCTGCGATCCGGATCGTCGTAACGAGATTGACGATTCCAAAAAACCAAGGGTTCGGGATCCGGATTGCATTGCCCGATCCGGATCGTTCATACAAATCAGAAAACTTACATTCGGGATCCGGATCGGAAATTGCAAGGATCCGGATCGAAGTCTTGTATGAAGCAACAACCTTCGGGATCCGGATCGTTGGCTCTGATCCGGATCCTGAACAAGTCCGAACACCAGTTTTGATTATTATGCAATTAAAAGTTCATCCAAGTGTTTCTACACTATAAGAAAGTATTCGATCACCACAATTATTTAGTTAAACATACCTGATCCTCTTGAATACTTTCTTCTTGAGATTGATGTAACTGATCCACAATTCTTCAACTTCAATCTTCAAGACTCAAGACACTGAGTGTCAACTTGAGCTCTTGTTGAATCTTCTCTAAGTCTTTGATTGCTGATTGACAATTTGATCCCTTTAAGACTCCGACTCAACTCACTGACTTGACTCACGAAATATGCCAATACCAAAATGCCGTAACAATCTCCCCCTTTGGCAATTTCGTGACAAAACCCAAAAATACATAAAAGCGCTCAAGTCACTCATCTTAAACCAAAAAATCGAAACTCAATGTCATCACCAAAACATTGATTTTCTTTGCGTGAAAGATCCAATAAATACAAAATTACATTTGAACCAAACAGTCCTAGAACATACTCTATGACTTAGGACTTGGAGTCTTAAAGTGATGTAATTCCTGCAAAACAAAACTCCAAACAAAATCAAACGTTAGTCGTTAGAAATTAAAATCCTACATTTGATCCGTCTTCCTTTTGGTTCTTTTGTTTTTTTTCTTTGTCTCCCCCTATCTTGAGCATCTCTAACATGTTCTCCATGTTCTCCCCTTTGTGATACGATCATCATTTTCCGTTCTCCCCTCCCGTTTGATCTCTCTCTGATCTCCCCCTATTTCTCTTCTCCCCCTTTTTGTCACAAATTGTCAAACAGTGAACATACTAGACAAAAGGAAATCACTAACAACATTAGTTCATAGAGAAAGAGAGATAAAAGCTCAGTTCCGGTATATAACAAAAATGCAGATTGCGTACCTGTACCAGAAAGCAAAAATCAAATAATTTCTTGAAACAAATCCAGATTTTAGAATCTTTTCAAATACCGATTTGTATTCCATCAAGAAATCAATTTAAGTGCTTTAAACAATGAATTCACACAGATGTCATTCAATCCAATTAATTTCACAAAATTAAAAAGATTTACTCCAAATCATGAAAAATAAAGGTAAAACATTATAAACCGTTTTTCATGTTATATTCATCAAACACAAGTCATCAAAAATAATCTTGAGATCCAAAGTCTATCAAGATGTAACGGATTTACAAAGATGACTTACAGAGATTTCCAAATGACATCAATTTGATTTTTACCCTTTCAAATTTGAGATAAGCACTAAAATACCTAAGGGTGGCTCTTTGAGCATCTTTCAACTATCCCACCTTATACCAACCAGGAGATTGTTCAAAATATAAGAGTTTTGCATATAAATCTCCAAATGCTTCAACTAAAGATTTTCTCATAAAATACTATCAAGCATCCATAACATGTGGTAGCTTCACACACAAACCGGACGACCGGGGTGGCAGCTCTTTCCAACATGTGGTGGTAGTTTTCACACTCCTTTCGGATGTAACTCTTTCCACATCTTTCAAATTCATTTCAATACCCTTGTAAGAATGCAATCTCTTACGTGAAAGAATTAAATCCCAAATTTTAGTCTATCGGTTGTCTCACGTTTATCACAATGAATTCACACAACCGAGATAGATTAAGCATCTAAAGATCACACATGATTTCTAAAATTTGATGCTTATAATATCAAAAACTCCTATAATGAAGTATCTTCAAGATTATGATTATGGAGTAAAGTTGATAATCCATATAAAATTAAATTGGAGTGAATGAAAGTGAAGCCCTTTTTATTCAATGCACTTGTTCATTAAAAACCCTTTTGTTCAAAAACAAAGTATAAAAACGAAGAGCATTGAAAAACATGTAATGCAAAGATTAAGAAAGATATGAAGGGAAAACCAATCAAAGCATTACATACAGTCATAAGCTATTTAGAACTTAAGACAAGGAAAGATATCACCTTTCCGAATCCAAAATCGCTGGATTTTGGGTTGTCTTGATTCGTTGTGGCCGGGGGTTGTCCGCTTTGACTGTTGATCCACCTTAGGTCTTTGCCTCGCAGTGATCCACTTGTATGATTGATGTTGTGGCTCGGACCTTTGGTGGGTTGAGTGAACTCCTTTGACTTGATGTGTCTTTTGATTCCGTTGAGTTCGCTCCGTAGATGAAGTTGCCGAAGAATTCTTCTTTCTCTTTTTCGGGCAATCCTTCACCAAATGTCCTTCAAGTCCACATAGGTGACAAGTTCTTCCTTTCAATTTATTGTGGAACTTGAAGCATTCACAGTTTGGTTCTTTTTAAATCCCAAACCAACCTTGCTTGTTTGACCTAATCCGGACATACAATCAAGTTTCTTGGAACCGGTTGAAAGCCTTTGTATGTCGGATTTAAGTTGATGAACTTGCTTGGTCAATGCTTGGTTGGTGACATGAATTTCCTCAAACTGCTTTTCAAGAAAATCAATCTTGTTAATATGGGAATTAACGACCGTTTCCGATTGATTTATCTTTTCTTGGAGGATTTTATTATTATCCAATAAAAGCTCTCGTTCCTCCTCGAGATCATGAAGTTTGATCTTTAAAGCATGATTCTCGTCTTGATTTCAAGTCGTTGCTTCCTCAACTTCTTGATATGTTTGGCCATCTTCTTAGATTCCGCAAGAAGTTGTTGATATGCCTCAACGAGTTCTTCCTCGTCCGACTCCCCCTCACTTGATGACTCTCCGCCGGTTGTTGATGTTTCATACAAAATCAAAGGAGTAGAGTCAGTGACTAAAGATGATAAACAATTATTAGAAGAGGGAAAATGAGAGGCATGAGAAGCAACGATTTTTTCCTCTTTACTTGAGGTCGATTCATTAGAAGTAGAATCGTCCCAAGTTTTCGCTTGCAAAGCCTTCTTTTTATATGATTTCGGAGAAGGACAATCCGTTGAAAAATGGCCGTAGCCTTTGCATCGATAGCATTGGATTTCCCCTTCGAAATCATCTTTTTCTTTTTCTTTAGAAGGTTTTGCAAAGCCTTTGAGGTTAGAGGATTTAGAACCCGATGATCCTTTAGATGGTTTCGTGGATGAAGATCCATCGGTTCGATTCTTCCAAAATTTCCGACGAAATTTCTTTGTGATCCGCGCCAATTGTTCTTCAAAATCGGCAAAAGAGATTTCATCGTCGGAACTTGATTCGCTATCTTCTTCCTTTGTTGATTTGAATGCAATACCTGTAAGCTTAGAAGAAGACTTGGAAGAAACTTGATTAGTAGGAAAAGTCATTTCATAAGTTTGCAAAGCACCTACTAATTCCTCTACACTCATCTCATCCGGATGACTAACGGTTTCAATGGCGGTAACCTTTGCCCTAAACCGTTCCGGAAGAGTCCGAAGTATCTTTCTTACAATTTTCGACTCCGGGATCTTTTCTCCTAAATTAGCACATGTATTTATTACATCTTGAAGTCTAGTGTAATAATCTGTAAACAATTCATGCTCTTCCATATGAATAGAGTCAAATTGACTTGTAAGCATCTGGAGCTTTTGAATTTTTACAAGATTAGTACCCTCATGTGTAATTTTGAGAATATCCCAAATTTCCTTCGCGGTTTCACACGCGGAAATTCTTGTGAACTCAGTCGAGGAAAGAGAATTAAATAAAGCGTTCATACCTTTCCCATTGTAAGAAGATCTTTCAAATTCCTCTTTGGACCATCTAGAGCGAGGTTTTGGGGTAGTAGAATTTCCTACTTCCTCAACAGGATGCACCCAACCGTATTCCACGGATTGCCATACCCGCTCATCAATTGCGATGAGAAAAGCTCTCATCCGCACTTTCCAATAAGCATAATTAGTCCCATCAAAAAGAGGAGGTCTATAAATATTACCACTTTCACCCATCATGATAGATAAACCTAAAACCCGCTCTGATACCAATTGTAGAGTTATTATGGATCCACAAGGATCTAAATAGGTACTATCAAACAACTAGAGGGGGGGTGAATAGGTGTAATACTTAAAAACTCAATCTCAGTGCAAAATAAAAACCAATGCGGAAAATAAAAACAGCACACCGAGATTTACGTGGAAACTCCAATCCAGGAGAAAAACCACGGGACCAACACGCAATAACAATCCACTAAGAATAGAAGAATAACAAGGTGATTACCGACTCCACGGACTCAACCCCTCCTTCAGCTTCTTCGGACCTTGCGCTGACCGGTTGGATATCCACGCAATAACAATCCCTAAGAAAAGAAGAATAACAAGGTGATTACCGTCTCCACGGATTTAACCCCTCCTTCAATTTCTTGGACCTCGCGCTCCACCGTTTTGCCGTCCACTGCACACGTTCGAATCCACGAACGCACGCTTCGAATCCACGAAACGCCTTTAGCACACCGAATCCACGATGCCACGTCGAATCCACGACGCAAACTCAGTCGATAAGAATATTGACTTCGATGGTGATCCTTTGCTTAGATTATCAATGAAGAACCGTAGAAGAAATCTCTAAGCAAAGATTAGATCAATTCGACAAAAGATATGTTCTTGAAAGAACCATCGAATTGACCTAAAAGAGGCTATAAAGAAGAACGATAAAAACCTAGCCTCTAGGGTTGCTCTCAAGTGTTTTATAAAAAGATCGGCCGTAGCTCCCACGTTTTTGAGAAACCCTAAATGTCTATTTATAGTTTAGAAACCTTTGGAAAGAGATAAGAATCAAAAACATACCTTATCTGGAAATTTTCAGGACGGCGATCCGGATCGGATTTACTGCGATCCGGATCGTCGTAACGAGATTGACGATTCCAGAAAACCAAGGGTTCGGGATCCGGATTGCATTGCCCGATCCGGATCGTTCATACAAATCAGAAAACTTAACATTCGGGATCCGGATCGGAAATTGCATGGATCCGGATCGAAGTCTTGTATGAAGCAACAACCTTCGGGATCCGGATCGTTGGCTCTGATCCGGATCCTGAACAAGTCCGAACACCAGTTTTTGATTATTATGCAATTAAAAGTTCATCCAAGTGTTTCTACACTATAAGAAAGTATTCGGATCACCACAATTATTTAGTTAAACATACCTGATCCTCTTGAATACTTTCTTCTTGAGATTGATGTAACTGATCCACAATTCTTCAACTTCAATCTTCAAGACTCAAGACACTGAGTGTCAACTTGAGCTCTTGTTGAATCTTCTCTAAGTCTTTGATTGCTGATTGACAATTTGATCCCTTTAAGACTCCGACTCAACTCACTGACTTGACTCACGAAATATGCCAACACCAAAATGCCGTAACAGCCGCAGGGGGGCGCGACGGAGATTGGAGAAGATGAAAAGGGGGAGAAGATGGAAAATGGATTTGAAGCTTTGTCTGAAGATGGAGGAGAAGGGGAGATGGAGACAGTGCACTGACACCATTGATTCCCGTGCCAAAAAGAGTATTCCCGTGTATTCCATGTGGGGGTGGGAACACCAATTCCCACCCCAACTCATTATTCCAAGTGTATGAGAATAACTATTCTCATACTTCTAATTCTGTTTGGATATTAAACTGGGGATAAGGGGGTTATCCCCCCTTATCCCGTTACCAAACGGGGTGTACAAGAATTTAATATATAGCGACATTATCTGTAACAATATTTATTTTAAATATTGATAAATAGAAAATTTATTGGCATTTATAAAAAATTGTTGCTAAATATGATATTTATGACATTTATAAATTATTGTTGGTAAATAAAAATATGTAGCAATATTAATTTTTAAATGCCGGTAAAAGATAATTAAATTAACGACATATATTTGTTAATATCTCTAAAAGGATTTATTTATCAGCATTTAAAATTAAATATTGGTAAAAAAATTAAATTCACTCTATATCAAAAAACGTGGGTTCTAATATTTTTTCCTCCGTCTCAAATATCTTCTCATCCAATTTTCTCCCTAAAAAATTTTTGCTAAATATGATATTTATTGATATTATAAAATTAGTGTTGGTAAATAACAATACGTAGCATTATTTATTTTTTAATGCCGGTAAAAAGATAATTAAATAACGACATAATTTGTTAATATCTCTAAAATGATTTATTTAACAACATTTAAAATTAAATCTTGGTAATATTAAAATTCACATCTTATCAAAACAACACGGTTCTAATATGTTTTCCCTTCCCGCCTCAATATCGTCTCATCCAATTTTCTCCCAAAAAAATGTGCTAAATATGATATTTATTTGAGATTCATAATTATTGTTGGTAAATAAAAATATGTAGCAATATTTATTTTTAAC
>JAQNDB010004004.1:0-26110 GCA_029204045.2 Tillandsia leiboldiana | reverse complement strand
TATGACAGACCGCCACATATACAAATCACTGGCAATCGGACAGATCTCATTTGTATATGCACGGCGTCCCATTTCCCAATACAAACAAAACCATACAGTCGCATAATACATAGGCAGGGAGGAGAAGTAATTTACCTTACGGTTTGCAAACAGGTCCACCCGACACCCAATTTTTAAAATCAATTACACATCCAAAACAAAGAGAGCGGCGACATCGTTTGGAAAGGACTAAATCCAGAGGTTTACAAAATCTGTGACCACACGCGCATCTGCTTTGAAAACGTTTTCGCAATCATTTCTATGTGATAAAAAAACTGCCGCGCCCTGAATCACGAAAGTATGGCTAAACAGTAAAAGTACATCCAACCACGTGCTAACCATAACTAATAGATTCCACAGATGCAAAATAAACAACAGGAGATAAGAAAGACATTGAGATAAATCCAAGGAGCAGAAGTAGAAAGCCCCTACGACCGACGGTTCTCCTCTCGACGCAGTCTCACCCCACATCCCGGGACTTAATGTCCTAGTAAACATGTCACGGAGGGGTAAAGTCAGTGACAATAAGTAGAGTCTGACCAATGAACGCTGAATTAAAAACAAACGATTTATACCGGAACACTGCGCTAAAACCCTGTTACAAAACTAAGCTGGGCCCCTCCCTAGAGTACATGTCGGAGAGACGGAAGTCTCCCTCGTGCACAGTCACATTACCCCCATGATGCTTTTAACCTCTTCACGATGCTAGTGCGGCGCCCTAGCGGCGGTGTGAAAGGTACCACACCCCATACACGGGGGCACACGGGTCAATCGGACACTTCTCCGGAAAAGTACACCCATGCGAAGGCCAATCCGCCTGTGTACGTGCAGCATCCAAAACGAAATTGCCCGACTGTCGGCATGTAATAAGCCCCGCGACCGCAGCCGCACAATTATTAAATAAAAGTATTCATGCGAAGGTTTAATAGTCCATCTACTTATTAGGACAAGTTAACGGCCTTTACGATGATATGGTGCACTTACTGCAAGCGTTGCACTTATAGCAAGGGTACCAACCTGTGTTGCGAGGGAGGGGATCGGAGCAACCGATCTTTCGCACACTCCTGTGCGTATCAGGACCTAAGAAGAGTCCATAAGGGTAACCAAAGTCAGAACCACGCACTAACTCTACAAAATGAAAGCCCGACATACCCATCCGACGGAAACCCAAGGAAATCGTTAAACACGTCGATCAACGGATCCCCCCCCCCCCCCCCCCCCCCCGCGCCGACCGAACCCATGCGGCGGCCCTCCGCGGGCACGCGCCCGCGCGGGTGTGGTCCGCGCGGCGCCCGCGCGGCGCCCACACGGGTGCGGGCACGCGCGGCGCCCGCTCGGTGCCCCGCGCGGGTATGATCCGCGCGGCGCCCGCGCGGCGCCCCGCGGGTGCCGCGCGGGTACGATCCGCTCGGCGCCCGCGTGGGTACGATCCGCGTGGCGCCCGCGGTGCCCGCGCGGCTCCCGCGGTTGCCGCCTGCGCGATGCCCTAGCGGCAGCGCGCGTCTCTGCCGCCCGTGTCGTGCCCTAACTTGCGCAACGACGGTGGCGGTGGAGGAGATGACGGAGACGACCGAAACCCTAAACAAGAATGTAAAAGAAGATCCCAAAAAAACCACAATGAGGATTCACTCACCGGATTAATCCACGGGGAAGACGTCCGATCGCGCTCTTGTCTCCGGCTCGTTGTTCGGGGTGGTCGGACTCCTTCGTTTCCTTCCTTTTCTCCTTTCTTTCCTTCGGCTAGGGTTTCGTCTTTCTTTTTTTCTTTCTCTCTCGCGTTCTTCTTTTCAGCAAGGGTTTCTTTCGTACGTATTAACTCAACCCCTTTTAAATCCTAGTCGCCGATTAATAAATTTCCCAAATTAATTAATCATAGGAAATAAAAACCCCAAATTTAATTGCACGTAACCGATTATTAATTACTTAATTAATTAATCACACGGAATATCCAAATTTCCCTAAAAAGCATGCCGGATATTTTACGCGGATTTCGATGCACGCCTTAAGTCATCGCGACCTTAAAAAATTCCGGGAGATCCTTCATCGGATTCCCGATCCGATCGGCCACGATCGGTCTCGTTTTTTCGAGCCCTTCGACGGAAAAATACCCGCACCACACACCGACCGAGTTTCAAACGTTAATAATTTTATTCACTTAAGGGCGTAAATAAATAACATGTGAGTCACAATTAGCCGTTAAAAGCCAAATCACTACACCACTCACACTTTATAAAAAGTTCGTCCCCGAAACTTAAGTACAAACCTCACCAAACAACCCGGGAAAGCATTCCCTCATCCTCGATTCCAGTTCCCATGTCGCTTCGCGTTCTTCGTGGTTGCTCCACTGGACCTTTACGTAGGGAATAGTTCGATTACGCAACCTCTTGTCCTCTCTTGCCAAAATCCGCACCGGCGTCTCCTCGACGCTCAAATCCTCACGCAACTCGATGGTGGAAGCATCCAAGGCATGAGAGGGGTCAGCGAGGTACTTCCGGAGCATTTGAGACGTGGAACACGTTGTGGACTCGTTCGAGGTCGGTGGCAAGGCTAACCGGTACGCCACTGGACCCACGCGTTCTAGGATCTCGAATGGTCCCACGTACCTCGGACTTAACTTTCCTTTTAGGCCGAAATGTCGTTTCCTTTGCATGGTGAAACTCGGAGCAATACATGCTCACCTACCATGAACTCTAAGTCTCGTCGTCTCTTGTCCGCATAACTTTTCGGTCTGCTCTGGGCGGTCAGTAGTCTTTGTCTGATCAATCGCACCTTCGCCTCGGTCTCCTCCACCAAATCTAGGCCCAAAAACTTACGCTCACCCAAGTCATCCCAGCATATTGGAGACCGACAGCGGCGCCCATACAGAGCCTCGTATGGCGCCATCTGGATACTGGCTTGATAGCTATTGTTGTAGGCGAACTCCACGAGGGGTAGGTATCGCGACCACCCCTCGCCCAAGTCCAAAACGCACGCTCGAAGCATGTCTTCCACAATCTGAATCACCCGCTCTGATTGCCCGTCGGTCTGCGGGTGAAACGCCGTACTAAAATGCAACTTGTTCCCATCGCTTGTTGCAGGCTCCGCCAAAAATTTTACACGAATCGCGTGTCTCTGTCCGACGTAATAGATGTCGGTACCCCATGCAACCTTACTATCTCATGATGTACGTTTGTGCCAGTCGTTCCTGTAGTGTACTGGGTTTTCCCTTGCGATTTTCCGATGAATCCACTGTGTAGAACACCTAGTGTTGGTGTCTGGCCCATGGTGCATCGAAGGGATGCCACAGATGGACCTCGTGAGACTTGGATAGATGATTTGGCCTTCGGCTGTGATTGCCGAATTTTAGAAAAGGTTTTGGGCCAATCTGAGGTTGGATTTGGATTCAGCGCGGAAAAAAAACGCTTGAAAACGGCTATTTGCTTGTTGAATTTGGAGTCCGGATGACCAAATGCGGGCTTCCGGAAGATTTGGGGGATTTTCGGTGCACGGGGGTGACACGTGGACCGGCCAGCGCCACGTGGCGCCCTTTTATTGGCCGGCTCACGCGGCTGGGTCCACGCAATGGCGCGGCGGTGCATGGACCGCGGCGGGTGGACGCGTGGCGTGCCCTGGTAGGCGGGCGCACGCGGCACGGCTCACGGAAATTGCGGGTTGGCGGTGGACCGGGCGCATGACACGTGGCGGCTTCGGATTCGTCGGTCCACGTGGGCGCGGTCCACGGGTGCGCGGGGGAGGGCGCCTCGGTACTGTGCGCGCACGTGCGCGCACAGTGGCGCCAGGCGGGGCGGTCGGCCGCACTCGAGTGCGACACGTGTCGCC
The DNA here is from genome assembly GCA_029204045.2 of Tillandsia leiboldiana. Taxonomy (NCBI): domain Eukaryota; kingdom Viridiplantae; phylum Streptophyta; class Magnoliopsida; order Poales; family Bromeliaceae; genus Tillandsia; species Tillandsia leiboldiana. The sequence goes on along the minus strand of JAQNDB010004004.1, from coordinate 22,252 downwards.
TCGAGATTGGCCGGCCGTACCTACCCCATGACTGCGGGGGGCCACGTGTCGTGTGCGGGCCGCGGGGATCCGTTGTCCCCTGTTCGGGGCGACGTGGCGGTCCCAGAAACTTTCGGGCGCGTCGGACGGGTCCATACAACCCGGTTTCCGGGCGCAGTGCGCCCGGAAACTGCGCCCGAAATCCGGGGCCTTAAGCCATTTGGGCTGGGCCTTTAAATAGCTCCCCCCATTCGCCCCTTTGGTTTTTTTGGGCTTCTTTTCACTGGGCTTTCTTCACGGCGATTCCTCCTCTCTCAGAGCTCAACCCTTTGGAGAAGTTTGAAGATTTTTGGAGGCACGCATCCCGAGGTTCACCATTTTACGGCGCGGCGCGACGCTTGTTCTCCGGCGATCCTCTTTACCCCCTTCTCAGTGTTTGGACTCCTCCGACTCACCCCGACCTCGGAATTCGCCGATTCTTGCGCCGTTGGACTCTTGACAGGTAGGGCTTCAACTCCTGTGTTTTGTGGTTCCTCGATTTCCGTGCTGATATTGGAGTTTTCTTAGCACCCATTTGACCCTTTTTCTTCGCGGACTTTTGGGACAGCACCGCAGTGTTCTTGCCATATCTTTTCGCTCAGGCGTCGGAACGAGGCGATTCAAAAGGCAAATTTCATCTACGCTTCGCAAGGAGTCTCATGGATTTTTCTCAGAATTTTCTGAATTTTACTCGAGGGTGAGAATCTTCTTCCTCTGTGGTTCCTTGTTACAGGAATTTAGTGCAGTTTGGGTTTGGGGTTGTACCCCTTGTCGGATTTTTATCTCAGCGTAGGAAACTCCAAATTGGGCGTGCAGGTACTCGTTTCGACGGGCTCGTCGCAAGGATCGCGATAGTATTTTTCTTGGATTTTTCTGGGCATTATTCGCAGGTAAAAATTAGTGAATTGTGGGACTGCTGGTTTGGGGGACAGATTCTGGAATTGTGGATGTTAAGCTTATGTATTTTTTCCTTTGGGGTATTTTGTACAGATTGGTGGTGTGTTGGACTGATCTTGGACTTCGCCTTTGGGAATTTTGGAGTAGCGCTCGAGGTGGGTGATGTTGAGAACCTCCTGCTTGTGAATGTCACTAGGCCTATTGGAATGCCACGATTATATGTTATTAAATATGAATGTATCTAGCGTGCTTGCATGATATTAAGGTTCTTTTGCTAATACTTGCATTGTTAGCAAGCTACAAGTTCATGAGTGGTGTTTCCATGTTTAGATATGCAATTTAATTAGTCGAATATGATGCTATAGCCATATCATATTGTGTGTTAAGGAAGGTTTGGGCATGTGGTTAGAATGCATGTTGTAAAAAGGGGTACTTGCTAGTTAATTGTACATCTAAATTGTATCATGTATCGTATATCTTGCCACGTGTACATCGGAGGGTCCAAACATTTAATGTTGCATATGTTAGAATAATTAAAAAGAGGTTTATCAAGTTAATGACTTTTGCATGCTTGAATGGTCACCTAGATAGGCCACCTTTTTCTGCTACACTATCATGCTGGAATTGACTTAGGAGAAACCATGTTGCATTCTTTCTTCAGTCACTTAGACATAGGGGATATTATGCTCGGGTTGGAGCAGGGGCTGGGTTAGTGTAGTCAGATACTTGGGTTTCGGGGAGAGGGTTTTGGGCTTCTTTTGGGAGACGGTACTTTTCCTTATAGAGCGGAGTGCGCGATTTGCAGACTTGAGACCCTGGGACTCCTGTCCCATATCGGTGTTATGTGTAGGCTGGCATACCCGATTTGGCAGACATTGAGAACCCTACCCCTTATCGGTGCTATGCGTAGGCTGGCATACCCGATTTAGCAGACCTTGAGACTCCTGTCCCATACCGGTGTTATGCGTAGGCTGGCATACCCGATTTTGGCAGACATTGAGACTCCTATTCCACACCGGTGTTATGCGTAGGCTGGCATACCCGATGTGGCAGGCTTCGATTCTCTGATGCATACTTTTAGCTATCTTTAGCTGGGCAGGTAGAGGCATATTAGTGGTAGCTTTTATCAGGAGTCATACTCTTAGTTACCGCATTTATTCCTTTAGCCTCTGGTAGACCTAGTGGGCAGGTAGGAGTTCGTGTTGAGGTTTACCCACTAGGGGAGGCTACTGTCTTTATAGTAGTACTGACCCCCACTGTTTTTTCCCTTTTCTTGTCCCCTTTGTTTTGCAGAGTCATCTGCCGGAGTTGCGGGGCCTTCCTACCAGGATCGAGGTAAGAGGATCGCCGACTAGATAGCTGCTACCCCGAGCTCGAGTTTTTGGTAGTTTTGTTGTATCCCCAGTACACTCAGACGGTTGTATTTTCCTTTTATTTTGGGTCTGGCTGCGGCCAGTTGGTTGTATATATTTCGTGAGCTGGGAGAGACACTTGTATTTTTTTTTGAGAGCTTACTGTACTTTCATTTCCAGCATTTGTCTGAGTTGTATTAGTTTTTAGTTTAGCTCTGTTTTATGCTCCTTTATTACGTGTTTTACATCTGAGCAGGTTATCAGCGCTTCGTGTACACGGAAAATCCGTGTGCACGGCGGATCTGTGGACGGGCCCGGGTTCTGGTTTACACCCGGGGCGTGACAGATTAAGTTGGTATCAGAGCTTAGGGATAGGTCAGTTGGGACTTAGGAAACCCTAGGCTTTTGGCAGACCCTAGGAAGGCAGAGCGTGAGTGACGTGATATTGTGCGAAAGTCGGTAATTGGTTGTTAACTCTTCCTGTGAGTGGAGAGGGATTGGCATAGCCTATTTCTGGGGGACTATTATGTTGGCTGCAGACAACATAAGGTTACAGAAATAGGGGAATGCCCGTGACTTTCGCGTGATTGGGTCGAGAGTGGTTTGGTTTACTGACCCGTGGATTTTGTGTGGCAGGATGCCTCCTAGGCGGCAGATTCCTACTCGGGGTACTCCTACGCCCCCGGAGGAGCCGGAGCAGTCCGGGCCTTCCGAGATCAGTGAGCTGAGGGCCATGGTGGCCCAGTTGGCGGAGAGCCACCGCCGACAGGAGCAGAGGTTCGAGCAGTTGCTTACGCAGGTTGGGGCCCCTCCCCCTACTACTGTAGAGGCCCCTGTACCACCAGTTGTACCGCCGGCTATTCCATTAGTCCCTACGGCACCGTCGTCGAGCAGTGGGGCTCAGGGAGAGTTTAGGCCGTTGACCCCAGCGGAGGAGGAGGAGTTTGCTGACAAACTCGCCAAGTTCTGTAAGCGAGGACCACCTAGGTTCTCTGGGAGGAGTACTCACCCATCGGAGATAGGATCATGGCTGGCAGCAATGGAGAAGTTGTTCAGAGACTTCTTCATTGACCACAGGTTCAGAGTGCATATGGCTGTACATTGCCTAGAGGGGGATGCAGATGCTTGGTGGCGTCGGGTCGAGCCCGTGGAGTTTCAGATCACCCGACAGCTACCCTGGTCGGAGTTTAGACGGTTGATCCTTGACACTTATTTCTCCACGAGCGTGAAGAAAAAGCTTGAGGATGATTTGAAGAATCTCCAGCAAGGGGACAGGACGGTATGGGATTATTATCAGGAGTTTACGCAGTTGCTCAACTGCGTACCCTATGTTGCCAGGGATGGGCTGCACCAGGTGGAGCTGTTTGAGACAGGTTTGCGTCCCGAGATCTATACCTTGGTACACGCCCAGAGGCTTCAGACTTTATCAGAGGCAGTGGATCATGCACAGTGGGTCGAGAGGGGAGATCACGTCGTCGCTAGACGTGGGGGCTTGGCCGCTCAGAGTTCTGAGAGGAAGCGGCCAATGCCAGACGAGGGGGACAGGCCAGTTCATGGAGGCCGCCCCGACCACCACCGCCGCAGTTTACGGGCCGTGGGCGTTCGGAGCGGCGAGGGTCTGGTGGATCCCAGAGACCCCCACAGCAGCAGCAGCAGCAGCAGCGGCAGCCCCAGCGACAGCAGCAGCACTCGCAGCAGCAGAGGTCGCAGTCGCGACAGCAGGGGTCACAGCGGCAAGGACAGCAGCAGCAGCAGTCGAGGCAGTCCCAGTCTGCGGTCAGGTGCGTCTTTTGTAGGGGACAGCACGCGGCGGATACTTGTGACCAGAGGTATGGCCGCTGTTATCGGTGTGGACAGTCCGGCCATATTCGAGCTACTTGCCCTCTCTCTACACCGCAGGCTCCTTCTTCAGCATCAGCTCCTTCAGTGCCCCAGCAGCGGCCTTATGCTCCAGCGAGCGGGGCTCCTTCCTCCCACCCTGCAGATTACCGACCACCAGCTCAGAGCGGGCGAGTCTACGCCGCCTAGGTAGGGGACTCCACGGCAGCCGACCACGTGGTGGCAGGTATCACTTTACTTCTTGGTACTAGAGCTCGCACTTTATTTGATACCGGTGCATCACATTCTTTTATCAGTAGAGTATTTGCATCATCTCATGGACTAGTGTTAGGTCGGTTGCCACATGCAGTAGAGGTACAGATTCCTGATCATACATTGCATGTAGAGGAGTGTTGTTGGTCTTGCCCTGTTCAGATTGAGTCCTGGATCTTGCCAGCGGACCTTATGGTCCTTAGTGAGCTGCGAGATTACGACATTGTACTGGGGAGGGATTGGCTGGCTCGCTATTTCGCGACGATTGATTGCGCCGCGAGGACTGTTACCTTTAGCGAGCCAGGCCAGGAGGTGTTCGTTTACGGGGGGTGCCAGAGTGCTTTCTTTGCCTCTGTGGTTTCGACCTCTCGTGCGAGGCAGATGATGCGCAGTGGATGCGTGGCCTTTTTGGCATCGGTGGTTAAGGAGCCTACGGCGGCACCGGGACTCACGGATATTCCTATTGTCCATGAGTACCCGGATGTTTTTCCTCCGGAGCTAGTTCTTATGCCGCCGGATAGGGAGGTTGAGTTTTTGATTGACGTAGTTCCAGGAACTGCGCCAATCTCTAAGGCTCCTTACCGAATGGCACCGGCCGAGCTGCGGGAGTTAAAGGCGCAACTCCAGGATTTGATGGACAAGGGTTTTGTGAGGCCGAGTGTATCACCTTGGGGAGCGCCGGTGCTATTTGTGAAGAAGAAGGATGGTTCACTTCGACTATGTGTAGATTACCGGGAGCTGAATAAAGTGACCATCAAGAACAAGTACCCTTTGCCGCGCATTGATGACTTATTCGACCAGCTGCAAGGGTCTTGTGTCTTCTCCAAGATTGATTTACAGTCTGGTTACCACCAATTGAAGGTGAAAGCCGAGGACATCCCAAAGACGGCATTCAGGTCGCGGTACGGGCATTATGAGTTCACCGTCATGCCTTTCGGACTGACAAATGCCCCTGCAGCTTTTATGGATTTGATGAACAGGATTTTTCGACCATACCTGGATCGGTTCGTCGTTGTTTTTATTGATGACATCCTGGTTTATTCCCGAAGCGATGTGGAGCACGAGGAGCATCTGAGGATTGTGCTACAACTTCTGAGAGAGAGAAAGTTGTATGCCAAGCTATCTAAGTGTGATTTCTGGCTTCGGGAGGTTGCCTTTTTGGGCCACGTGATTTCAGCCGCTGGAGTGGCAGTAGACCCGGCGAAGATCGAGGCAGTCCGGGATTGGCCCCGACCGACGACGGTATCAGAGGTCCGTAGTTTCATGGGCTTAGCAGGATATTACCGTCGGTTTGTGGAAGGTTTTGCGAAACTTTCCACACCCCTCACTCGTTTGACGCGAAAAGGGATTAAGTTTATTTGGAGTGAGGACTGCCAGAGGAGCTTTGAGGAATTAAAGATCATGTTGATGTCGGCTCCTATCCTTTCCCTCCCTGTTATGGGGAAAGGATACGTGATTTATAGTGATGCATCGCACAGTGGACTTGGTTGTGTGCTGATGCAGGAGGGTAGGGTAATCGCTTACGCCTCTCGGCAACTGAAGGATTATGAAAAGAATTACCCTACCCATGATTTGGAGCTAGCTGCAGTGATTTTTGCACTAAAGTTGTGGCGCCACTACCTGTATGGGGAACACTGCGAGATTTACACCGACCACAAGAGCTTGAAATACCTGTTCACACAGAAGGAGCTCAACTTGAGGCAGCGTAGATGGTTGGAATTGTTGAAAGATTATGATGTAGACATTTTTTACCACCCTGGCAAGGCCAACGTGGTTGCTGATGCCCTAAGCAGGAGAGCAGTACAGAGTTTATCTTTGATGATCACCGATCAGGCGCCATTACTTGAGCAGATGAGGCGGTTAGAGCTCGAGGTTGTGTCCCCTGGGGTCTCTGCTAGACTTATGTCTCTAGTCGTGCAGCCCACTCTGTTGGACAGGATTCGGGAGAGACAGAGTGAGGACCCCCACCTGGTGAGGATTCGAGAGCAGATGCAGACTGGTTTGTTAGGGGACTTTTCAGTTGATGCTGCGGGAGTACTCCGGTACAGGGACCGAGCTTGCGTGCCTATGGATGCAGAGATTCGAGAGCAGATCTTGAGGGAGGCCCACTATACACCTTATACCATCCACCCTGGTGGGACTAAGATGTATAGGGATCTGAAGGCACAGTTTTGGTGGAATGGGATGAAAAGAGACATTGGGAGATTTGTAGCGCACTGTTTAACTTGTCAGCAAGTAAAGGCTGAGCATCGTGTACCTGCTGGCAAGTTGCAGAGTCTCCCAATCCCTGAATGGAAATGGGAACATGTTACGATGGATTTTGTCACTGGGTTGCCGAGAGCACAGACGGGAGCGGATGCTATCTGGGTAGTCGTGGACAGGCTTACCAAATCCGCTCACTTTTACCGGTTCAGATGACTTGGCCGATGGAGCGACTGGCGCAGGTGTACTTGGCTGAGGTGGTTAGATTGCACGGGGTACCCGTCTCCATCGTATCAGATAGAGACCCGAGGTTTGTCTCGCATTTCTGGAGGAGTTTACAGACAGCCTTGGGGACGCAGCTCCGATTTAGTACAGCATTCCACCCACAGACCGATGGGCAGTCAGAGCGCACTATTCAGACCCTCGAGGATATGTTGAGAGCATGCATTCTGGACTTTGGGGGAGGATGGTACCGACACTTGGGATTAGTTGAGTTTGCGTACAACAACAGCTATCAAGCGAGCATTCAGATGGCTCCGTTTGAAGCGTTGTATGGACGCAAGTGTCGGTCACCCCTTTATTGGAGTGACGTGGGTGAGAAGAAGACTTTGGGTCCTGATCTACTGTTAGAGGCAGAGGAAAAGGTCAGATTGATACGACGACACCTAGAGACCGCCCAGAGTCGACAGAGGAGTTATGCTGATACTCGACGGCGAGACTTAGAGTTTCAGGTGGGTGACCATGTTTTTCTGAAAGTCTCGCCTTCGAAGGGGATTCGGAGATTTGGTATTCGTGGGAAACTGAGCCCTCGTTTTATTGGACCTTTTGAGGTGTTGGAGCGCTTAGGGCCAGTTGCCTACAGGCTTGCGCTTCCTCCCAGGCTTTCAGGTGTTCACAATGTGTTTCATGTATCGACGCTGAGGAGGTATGTTCATGACCCGTCTCATATTATCGATTTCACTCCATTGGAGGTTGCTGAGGACCTGAGTTATGTTGAGCGGCCGTTGAGGATCTTGGATCGTGAGGTTAGGGAGTTGCGCAGTCGGGCCATCCCCTATGTGAAGGTTCTCTGGAGCAGTCACGACGAGCGCGAGGCTACCTGGGAGTTGGAGTCAGCGATGATGGATGCTCACCCCCACTTGTTTGAGGCTCCTATCTGAGGTATGACTTTTGTTTCGAGGACGAAACTTTTTCTTGTAGGGGAGGATGTAGTGTACTGGGTTTTCCCTTGCGATTTTCCGATGAATCCACTGTGTAGAACACCTAGTGTTGGTGTCTGGCCCATGGTGCATCGAAGGGATGCCACAGATGGACCTCGTGAGACTTGGATAGATGATTTGGCCTTCGGCTGTGATTGCCGAATTTTAGAAAAGGTTTTGGGCCAATCTGAGGTTGGATTTGGATTCAGCGCGGAAAAAACGCTTGAAAACGGCTATTTGCTTGTTGAATTTGGAGTCCGGATGACCAAATGCGGGCTTCCGGAAGATTTGGGGGATTTTCGGTGCACGGGGGTGACACGTGGACCGGCCAGCGCCACGTGGCGCCCTTTTATTGGCCGGCTCACGCGGCTGGGTCCACGCAATGGCGCGGCGGTGCATGGACCGCGGCGGGTGGACGCGTGGCGTGCCCTGGTAGGCGGGCGCACGCGGCACGGCTCACGGAAATTGCGGGTTGGCGGTGGACCGGGCGCATGACACGTGGCGGCTTCGGATTCGTCGGTCCACGTGGGCGCGGTCCACGGGTGCGCGGGGGAGGGCGCCTCGGTACTGTGCGCGCACGTGCGCGCACAGTGGCGCCAGGCGGGGCGGTCGGCCGCACTCGAGTGCGACACGTGTCGCCTCGAGATTGGCCGGCCGTACCTACCCCATTGACTGCGGGGGGGCCACGTGTCGTGTGCGGGCCGCGGGGATCCGCTGTCCCCTGTTCGGGGCGACGTGGCGGTCCCAGAAACTTTCGGGCGCATCGGACGGGTTCCATACAACCCGGTTTCCGGGCGCAGTGCGCCCGGAAACTGCGCCCGAAATCCGGGCCTTAAGCCATTTGGGCTGGGCCTTTAAATAGCTCCCCCCATTCGCCCCTTTGGTTTTTTTGGGCTTCTTTTCACTGGGCTTTCTTCACGGCGATTCCTCCTCTCTCAGAGCTCAACCCTTTGGAGAAGTTTGAAGATTTTTGGAGGCACGCATCCCGAGGTTCACCATTTTACGGCGCGGCGCGACGCTTGTTCTCCGGCGATCCTCTTTACCCCTTCTCAGTGTTTGGACTCCTCCGACTCACCCCGACCTCGGAATTCGCCGATTCTTGCGCCGTTGGACTCTTGACAGGTAGGGCTTCAACTCCTGTGTTTTGTGGTTCCTCGATTTCCGTGCTGATATTGGAGTTTTCTTAGCACCCATTTGACCCTTTTTCTTCGCGGACTTTTGGGACAGCACCGCAGTGTTCTTGCCATATCTTTTCGCTCAGGCGTCGGAACGAGGCGATTCAAAAGGCAAATTTCATCTACGCTTCGCAAGGAGTCTCATGGATTTTTCTCAGAATTTTCTGAATTTTACTCGAGGGTGAGAATCTTCTTCCTCTGTGGTTCCTTGTTACAGGAATTTAGTGCAGTTTGGGTTTGGGGTGTACCCCTTGTCGGATTTTTATCTCAGCGTAGGAAACTCCAAATTGGGCGTGCAGGTACTCGTTTCGACGGGCTCGTCGCAAGGATCGCGATAGTATTTTTCTTGGATTTTTCTGGGCATTATTCGCAGGTAAAAATTAGTGAATTGTGGACTGCTGGTTTGGGGGACAGATTCTGGAATTGTGGATGTTAAGCTTATGTATTTTTTCCTTTGGGGTATTTTGTACAGATTGGTGGTGTGTTGGACTGATCTTGGACTTCGCCTTTGGGAATTTTGGAGTAGCGCTCGAGGTGGGTGATGTTGAGAACCTCCTGCTTGTGAATGTCACTAGGCCTATTGGAATGCCACGATTATATGTTATTAAATATGAATGTATCTAGCGTGCTTGCATGATATTAAGGTTCTTTTGCTAATACTTGCATTGTTAGCAAGCTACAAGTTCATGAGTGGTGTTTCCATGTTTAGATATGCAATTTAATTAGTCGAATATGAATGCTATAGCCATATCATATTGTGTGTTAAGGAAAGGTTTGGGCATGTGGTTAGAATGCATGTTGTAAAAAGGGGTACTTGCTAGTTAATTGTACATCTAAATTGTATCATGTATCGTATATCTTGCCACGTGTACATCGGAGGGTCCAAACATTTAATGTTGCATATGTTAGAATAATTAAAAAGAGGTTTATCAAGTTAATGACTTTTGCATGCTTGAATGGTCACCTAGATAGGCCACCTTTTTCTGCTACACTATCATGCTGGAATTGACTTAGGAGAAACCATGTTGCATTCTTTCTTCAGTCACTTAGACATAGGGGATATTATGCTCGGGTTGGAGCAGGGGCTGGGTTAGTGTAGTCAGATACTTGGGTTTCGGGGAGAGGGTTTTGGGCTTCTTTTGGGAGACGGTACTTTTCCTTATAGAGCGGAGTGCGCGATTTGCAGACTTGAGACCCTGGGACTCCTATCCCATATCGGTGTTATGTGTAGGCTGGCATACCCGATTTGGCAGACATTGAGAACCCTACCCCTTATCGGTGCTATGCGTAGGCTGGCATACCCGATTTAGCAGACCTTGAGACTCCTGTCCCATACCGGTGTTATGCGTAGGCTGGCATACCCGATTTGGCAGACATTGAGACTCCTATTCCACACCGGTGTTATGCGTAGGCTGGCATACCCGATGTGGCAGGCTTCGATTCTCTGATGCATACTTTTAGCTATCTTTAGCTGGGCAGGTAGAGGCATATTAGTGGTAGCTTTTATCAGGAGTCATACTCTTAGTTACCGCATTTATTCCTTTAGCCTCTGGTAGACCTAGTGGGCAGGTAGGAGTTCGTGTTGAGGTTTACCCACTAGGGGAGGCTACTGTCTTTATAGTAGTACTGACCCCCACTGTTTTTCCCTTTTCTTGTCCCCTTGTTTTGCAGAGTCATCTGCCGGAGTTGCGGGGCCTTCCTACCAGGATCGAGGTAAGAGGATCGCCGACTAGATAGCTGCTACCCCGAGCTCGAGTTTTTGGTAGTTTTGTTGTATCCCCAGTACACTCAGACGGTTGTATTTTCCTTTTATTTTGGGTCTGGCTGCGGCCAGTTGGTTGTATATATTTCGTGAGCTGGGAGAGACACTTGTATTTTTTTTGAGAGCTTACTGTACTTTCATTTCCAGCATTTGTCTGAGTTGTATTAGTTTTTAGTTTAGCTCTGTTTTATGCTCCTTTATTACGTGTTTTACATCTGAGCAGGTTATCAGCGCTTCGTGTACACGGAAAATTCCGTGTGCACGGCGGATCTGTGGACGGGCCCGGGTTCTGGTTTACACCCGGGGCGTGACAGTTCCCGAGTCCATGTAGTGATCCGGCCTTTCGGGGTATTTTTGACTTACGTGTAGTCATTTAAGCCTTTAAGTGAAATAAAATTATTCAATTCTTAAAAGTTGGCCATTGTGGGGTGCTAGTATTTTTCTGCGATAGAGCGCGGAAAAAGAAAGCCGACGGTGCGATCGGATCTGAAATCCGATATCGGGATCCCCCGGAACGGGATTCAAAGTGATACGGTGATTAGTCGTGCATCGGAATCCGTGCAAAATATCTTACACCCGTTAGAGATAAGGTGGGTTATCTCGTAGGGTATAATTAATTAGTTAATTAATTATCCCAGACGAAAAATAATAATTCTCTTACGTACGAATTAAAGAGAAATTAATTAGAGATCCCGATTAAAGAAAAGAAAAGAAAAGAAAGAAATAAAAACCCTAATCGGTGAGAAGAGAAAAAGAAAAGAAAAGACGGAACCCTAACCGGAGGAGAAAAGAGGAAAAGAAGGAGGAAGCGGAGGAACCCGATCGCCCTGATTCACGTGCCGGAGATCGGAGAACGAGACGCCATCGTCTACGGGGAGCGGATCCGGGTCTCCAACGCCGAAAGGAAACAAGATCAGTTCTTTAATTCCGATAGATTGAGGTTAGTGGTCGTTAATCTTTTTGTAGAATTAATCGGGGGTTTTCCGTGTTCTAGTAAGGTCATATTAATTAGTACATCGATCGCGGATTTTCGTCGGGTTTTGATCCATGTTTTATTCTCGTTCTTGATCGAGGGTGATCGATGGTTTTTATCGAGTTTAATCGATGATTTTTAGTCGGTTTCTTTTATTGGACTTGGTCGAAAATTCGATCGGGGTCCCGATTTATGTTTTGGTTGTTCGTGGATCAACGGTTTAGCCGTTAGATTTACCGCGGATTTATTCGGAGATTTTTGGGGATGTTTCGTTGGAACATAGTGGGTTAACGGGAGGCTGCCGCCGCCGTTGTTAAACGGGAGGCCGCCGCCGTCGTTACCATGGTCGCGTGGTCTTCGCCGGAGTCGCACGGGAGCGAAATCGGAGAAGAAATCGCGAAACGGGAGCGAAAACGGCGAAGAAAACCGCGAAATTAGGGTTTACTGTCCACGGGTTCAGGCGTGCGCCCGGTGCATGCCCGCAGCGTCGGAAGCACCAGACCCGGTGCACGGTTTCGTGCACCGGCCCGGCCCAAGGCGCACGGTGCACGCCTCATGCGTGCACCCGGCGCAAGCGCTTGCGGCCGAAGGGCAAGGACCCGGTGCACGCTCGGGTCGTGCACCGGCCCGGCCCGAGATGCATGGTGCACGCCTCCTGCATGCACCCGGCACATGCCGCCGCCGCCTGACGCCGTGAACCCGGTGCACGGTTGCCCCCGTGCACCAACCGACAGCCCGAAGTTCATTTGCTCCGTTTTTGTCCGTTTTTCCACCGTTTTGAGCGCCGTCTTCGCCGTTGGGATCACAATCTCCGCGGTTTTCTTGGCATGGCAACTTGGGATCTTTTTGGTCACTGTTTTATTTTGTTGGGTACCGATTTCGCCGACGCTCCGCGCCTCGACGAAATTGTCGGGGGCGCACCGTCGGGTCTCTTCTCTCATCATTTTCACCGCCGGGGCCTTCTTGGTCTAACCATTGACGTCCCGAGTGGGCTACCGGTTGAGGATTGAGTTTTGTTGGACTTTTCCGTCGAAAAGAGTAAATTGGGTCTTGTGTTTTCGGATGTTAGTATGCGCTTTTGACTATAGTTTATACGTGCGGACTTTCTTTAGGTCCAGACGCGCAGCAGGGGTGCGCGAAGGATTCGGCTGTTCCGATCTCTCTTCAAATAGGTGGGTACGGTTGCGATAAGTGCAACAAGTGCAGTAAGTGCATCTATCGTCATTAAAGTGCTCTTAATTTATCTAACAAAGTAGATGGACAGATTAACCTTTCGCATAATTGTGTTTTTATCTAACAATTGAGGCGGCTACGGTCGCAGTGCTCATGACACGCCGATCTCGGCAAATCCGTTTCGGATGCTGCACGTACACAGGCGGATTGGCCTCCGCATGGGTGTACTTTTCCGGAAGAGTGGTCTTTTATGACCCGTGTTCCTCACAAAAGTGTGGGTGCCGTGAGGACCTCTTCGCGCCCGCTGAAAATAGCACACCAGCACCGCGAAGAGGTTAAAAGCATCAAAGTAGGTGTTTGCGCATGAGGGGAGACTTTAGTCTCTCCGACAAATATTCTGGGGTTGGTGCCCAATTTAATTGATAATTCTGGGGTTGGTGCCCAATTTAATTGATAATTCTGGAGTTGGTGCCCAATTTAATTGATAAATCTGGGGTTGGGGCCCAGCTTAATATGTGCAGGGTTTTAGCGAAATGGTTCCGGTGTATTCGGTTTGCTCCTTATTTCCTTATTGATATTAGACATCTACTTTGTTTGTCACTGACATTACCCACTCCGTGACAGGTGTTACGAGGTGCGTTAGCCGGGAGGGCGGTGAGACTGCGTCGCGAGAACCGTAGTCAGAACACTTGGTTTTTATTATCTCGTTTCTCTTACGCTTAATTTAGTTAATTTGCTTGTGGGTCGTAATATTCGTGGACATGTATTACTTAGCGCTGTGGATGAGGTGTACTTTTATATTTCGGTTCTTTTGGTGATGTTTTCTTATGCGGCACGTTTTCATGATAAACCAAATGACTTCGAAAAGGTTTTCTCAAAACGAAGTGCCGTGTGGGCACGGGTTTTGCAACCGCTGGCTTTATCCTTTCTAAACACTGATGCCGCTTTAATATTCCGCTTGATGATGTATGTCTATTGTATGGTTGATGGTTGGTGTTTGATGTATGTTGTTGTAAATGAGACGCCGTGCATATACAAAGGAGACTCTGTCTGCGGGCAGGGAGAATTTGTGTATGTGGCGGTCTGGCACGCACCGGGGATGAGGTTTAAAATACCTTGTTAAGGAAGAAAAAAAAAAAAAGATACACGCAATTTTCCGCTTTGATAGACTCAAAAACCCCCGGGGGCGTGACAGATTAAATGGTATCAGAGAAAAACAACCATAACCATAGTAGACGTGATCCACATCCACAGTGTAGGGTACCACAAGCAAATTGGACATGAGATAACCAAGGTATAGGTGCGTAGTACGTGAGAGTACGGGGAAAAGGGGAACGTAATGTAGGTGTAATCGTAAGACAGGGTGTTAGGGTTATAACCTTAGGGTTAACGTGGTTTCTTTGTCTATAGCGGACGATGGCCCGGACTAGATCGTCCACCGAGAATGCGGACGCGGACAGAGTGACCCCGACCACCGCAGAGAACCAGCTCTTCCGACGACAACTGCGGGAAATGACCGGGCAATTAGCGACGCTGACAGAGCAGGTTCGTCACCTAACGCGGCGACAGGCAAACCGCGCCAGCCGAACGCGATCCGACCCCTCCGCCCGAAGCCACCGAACCCACTACGGGACCGCAAAGGACGGGTGGCACGACGACGGAACAGCCCCCATCCCCAAGGGATGTACCTACTCCGACGACCACGGGGCCCGTGGTGGGGGCGACAGCAGGGGAGGCAGGAACGACCCCTACTCTCGGGGGGTCCGCCGCTGTAGGAGGGATTACGGAGCAACGAACGACGCGAGAAAGGGTCAGGACGAATTTGACTAGGTTCAAGAAGCATGACCCTCCCACTTTTGAGGGAGAGACGACCGATCCATGGGTCGTCGAGAAATGGGTAGACACCATGGAAAAACTCTTCGAGGACCTACTGATGGAGGAACACGAGCGGGTTCCACTAGCCGTTCACTTCCTCGAAGGGAATGCACGCATCTGGTGGAAGACGGTACGCTCGGACCCGTCAACAAACGACCCGCTACCGACATGGACGGCCTTTAGAGGGGAACTTTAGAAAGGCAAAGAGAGGAAAATCCAAACCGCAGAGGAAGCCGTGTCCCATATGCAGTGGGGCGCATCAGGTGACTGATTGTCCATGGAGACACGACCACTGCTACCGGTGTGGCAAACCAGGACACGCACGCTTCGAGTGCCCACGGAAACCGGGCACCACCAGGCCTCCGGCACCGCGACCGGAGGGGACAGGGAAGACTGCTACACCCGTTCCGCAAGGGGGCCCCGCCCCGGAGGGCCGAGAAGGAGAACGTCCGGAGAAAGCACGGAAGGACGAACCGACACCAGCAAGGGACGCGAAACCACCTCGGGGACCGTGCGTAATCTGCAAGGGTGCTCACCCGGTGGCAGAATGTACGTGGAGGTACCATTACTGCAATCAGTGCGGCTTACCGGACCACTCCCGTGCCTCCTGCCCTCAGAGGCCCACTTCCGCCGCCGCCGCGCCACCACAGCAGGAAGGACCAGAGAGTGCTGCGGCCCCCGTTCAGCCAAAGGATTCGCCTGACGATCAGCAATCCGCAGACTCCTCAGACGTCAAGTCCCTTCCCCAGCACGCCGTACGACGCTGGCCCAAGGGCTGTGGACGGGCTCCCAGGGATACTGCAGTGGAGGACGCGACGTCCCAAACCTAGTAACGGCAGGTAATTTTTTGGTTTCACCTTTCCCTCTTAGATTAGGAGCACCGGTCACACCTTAACCTGCTACCCCTGTTAGACTCTCTCTCTCGCTCCCTCTCTCTAGAATCCTTAAGTACTAGGCGAAGCCTCCCCCGGCCGATGTGCGCGGGCGAGCTTCGAAGCATAGGAGAACCTTGTGTACTCGGGGCCCGTTAAGGGCCATGCAAGGAATAAATAGGCTCCACCCTATGCCTTGCAGCCGAGAACCCAATGGGCCGATAGGTAGTTCAGGGCCGCTCCCCAGATAAGGATCAGCGGTCCCGTGGTAAGGGAATTTCCGGACGTGTTTCCGGCAGAGCTCCCCGGAGCGCCGCCGGAACGAGAAGTCGACTTCCCTATTGAACTACTTCCCGGCACCAAACCCATCACCAAGGCACCGTACAGGATGGCCTTCACGGAGTTGAAGGAACTCAAGGCACAGTTGGAGGACCTTTTGGATAAGGGCTTCATTAGACCTAGCGTGTCACCCTGGGGTGCGCCCGTCCTGTTTGTGAGGAAGAAGGACGGAAGTCTCCGGTTGTGCATCGACTACCGGGAGATAAATAAGGTCACCGTTAAGAACAAGTACCCCCTGCCAAGGATCGACGACCTCTTCGACCAACTACAGGGGGCGACGGTGTTTTCAAAGATTGACCTGCAGTCGGGCTATCATCAGGTCCAGGTCAAGGGGGAGGGCATCCCCAAAACGGCTTTTCGGACTCGCTACGGTCATTACGAATTTACAGTAATGCCGTTCGGGCTCACGAATGCCCCGGCGGTGTTCATGGACATGATGAACAGGGTATTCAAACCCTTCCTGGATTTATTCGTGGTGGTCTTCATCGACGATATCCTCATCTACTCCCGTACAGACGAGGAACATGAAGAACATCTGCGCACAGTCCTCCAGACCCTACGGGAACAGAAACTCTACGCCAAACTCAAAAAGTGTGAGTTTTGGCTCCGAGAGGTTGGCATCTTGGGGCACGTAATCTCAGCGGCTGGAGTCGCAGTCGATCCGAAGAAGATAGATTCGGTGACAGATTGGTCCCAACCGACGACGGTGACGGAGATTCGAAGCTTCCTGGATTAGCCGGGTACTACCGGCGCTTCGTAGAGGGTTTCTCCAAGATAGCCACCACCCCTTAAACCGCTTGACTAAAAAGGGGGAAAAGTTCATCTGGACGGACAAATGTCAGAGGAGCTTCGAGGAGCTCAAGGATAGATTGACGCGAGCCCCGATTCTCGCCCTACCAGAACCAGGGGAGGATTATGAAGTATACTGCGATGCGTCGCGAAACGGACTGGGTGGAGTACTCATGCAACGGGGAAAGGTTATAGCCTATGCGTCAAGGCAGCTCAAGGAATACGAGCGAAACTACCCCGTGCACGATTTGGAACTCGCAGCGGTTGTGTTCGTCCTCAAGCTTTGGGGACACTACCTGTATGGGGCACACTGCAATGTGTACTCAGATCATAAAAGTCTTAAGTACCTTTTCACCCAAAAGGAGTAAAATTTGCGACAAAGACGGTGGCTCGAGCTACTGAAGGATTACGACTTAACGATCCACTACCACCCGGAAAAGGCAAATGTGGTGGCCGACGCCCTGAGCCGTAAGGGGCAGGCCGAGAAGGCAGGGGTAAGTGCCATCACCCAGCAAGATAGTCTGATTGCGAAATTTTTGCGATTAAGACTAGAAGTAGTACCAGCGGGTACAGTCGAACAACTTCTGGACACTGGTGGTCAGACCTAGCCTGCTTGACAGAATTCTCGAGGGGCAGTCGACTGATGACCAACTCCAGCTGGTGCGAAGTAGAGTAACTGCCGACCAAGAAGGTGATTTCACAGTAAACTCCGACGGCACGATACGATTTCGGGGACGAATCTGCGTGCCGGATCTACCGGAACTCAAAGAGGAAATCCTGCGGGAGGCGCATACCGCTCCATATACAGCGCATCCCGGGGGAACGAAGATGTACAGAGGACGTCAAACAGACCTTCTGGTGGCCCAAAATGAAGGAAGACGTGACTCGGTTTGTGGCACACTGCCTGGTGTGCCAACGAGTGAAGGCCGAGCACCAGCGTCCAGCAGGAAAATTGCAACCCTTTACCGGTGCCCGAGTGGAAATGGGACATGATTACCATGGATTTTGTGACCGGGTTCCCGAGATCGTCACAGGGGACACAATGCAATATGGGTAATCGTGGACCGTTTGACGAAATCAGCCCACTTTCTGCCCATACACACGACGTGGGCGCGGGAACGACTGGCGCAAACCTACATCAACGAGATAGTAAGGTTGCATGGGGTGCCGACGTCCATCACGTCGGACAGGGACACGCGATTTGTGTCAAACTTTTGGCAGAGCCTGCAGCGAGCAATGGGAACCAAGTTGCACTTCAGTACGGCTTTTCACCCGCAGACCGATGGACAATCAGAGCGGGTGATACAAATTGTGGAGGACATGCTTCGGGCATGCGTTTTGGACCTGGGCGAAGGGTGGGCACGGTGTCTGCCCCTAGTGAAATTTGCCTACAATAACAGTTACCAGGCCAGCATTCAGATGGCACCATACGAGGCCCTGTACGGGCGCCGCTGTCGGTCTCCAATATGCTGGGACGACTTGGGTGAGCGTAAGTTTCTGGGCCCAGATCTGGTGGAGGAGACCGAAGCAAAGGTGCGATTGATTAGACAAAGACTACTGACCGCCCAGAGCAGACAGAAAAGCTACGCGGACAACAGACGCCGAGACTTAGAGTTCATGGTGGGTGAACACGCGTTGCTCCGAGTTTCGCCCTCCAAGGGGAACCGACGCTTTGGCATAAAGGGAAAGTTAAGCCCGAGGTACGTAGGACCGTTCGAGATCCTAGAACGCATAGGACCGGTGGCGTACCGATTAGCCCTGCCGCCAAATATCGAACGAGTCCATAACGTGTTCCACGTCTCAATGCTCCGGAAGTACCTAGCCGATCCCTCTCATGCCTTGGATGCCTCCACCATCGAGTTGCGAGAGGATTTAAGCGTCGAGGAGACGCCGGTGCGGATTTTGGCGAGAGAGGACAAGAAGTTGCGCAAACGAACAATCCCCTATGTAAAGGTCCAGTGGAGCAACCATGAAGAGCGCGAGGCGACTTGGGAACTGGAATCGAAGATGAGGGAATGTTTTCCCGAATTGATTAGTGGGTTTGTATTTAAGTTTCGGGACGAAACTTTTTATAAAGTGTGAGTGGTGTAGTGATCCGGCCTTTCGGGGTATTTTTGACTTACGTGTAGTCATTTAAGCCTTTAAGTGAAATAAAATTATTCAATTCTTAAAAGTTGGCCATTGTGGGGTGCTAGTATTTTTCTGCGATAGAGCGCGGAAAAAGAAAGCCGACGGTGTGATCGGATCTGAAATCCGATATCGGGATCCCCCGGAACGGGATTCAAAGTGATACGGTGATTAGTCGTGCATCGGAATCCGTGCAAAATATCTTGCACCCGTTAGAGATAAGGTGGGTTATCTCGTAGGGGATAATTAATTAGTTAATTAATTATCCCAGACGGAAAATAATAATTCTCTTACGTACGAATTAAAGAGAAATTAATTAGAGATAAAGTGCGACTATATAAGGGATCCCGATTAAAAAAGAAAAGAAAAGAAAAATAAAACCCTAATCGGTGAGAAGAGAAAAAGAAAAGAAAAGACGGAACCCTAACCGGAGGAGAAAAGAGGAAAATAAGGAGGAAGCGGAGGAACCCGATCGCCCTGATTCACGTGCCGGAGATCGGAGAACGAGACGCCATCGTCTACGGGGAGCGGATCCGGGTCTCCAACGCCGAAAGGAAACAAGATCGGTTCTTTAATTCCGATAGATTGAGGTTAGTGGTCGTTAATCTTTTTGTAGAATTAATCGGGGGTTTTCCGTGTTCTAGTAAGGTCGTATTAATTAGTACATCGATCGCGGATTTTCGTCGGGTTTTGATCCATGTTTTATTCTCGTTCTTGATCGAGGGTGATCGATGGTTTTTATCGAGTTTAATCGATGATTTTTAGTCGGTTTCTTTTTATCGGACTTGGTCGAAAATTCGATCGGGGTTCCGATTTATGTTTTGGTTGTTCGTGGATCAACAGCCGTTAGATTTACCGCGGATTATTCGGAGATTTTTGGGGATGTTTCGTTTGAACATAGTGGGTTAACGGGAGGCCGCCGCCGCCGTTGTTAAACGGGAGGCCGCCGCCGTCGTTACCATGGTCGCGGGGTCTTCGCCGGAGTCGCACGGGAGCGAAAACGGAGAAGAAATCGCGAAACGGGAGCGAAAACGGCGAAGAAAACCGCGAAATTAGGGTTTACTGTGCTTGTCCGTACAGCACGGTCCACGGGTTCAGGCGTGCACCCGGTGCATGCCCGCAGCGTCGGAAGCACCAGACCCGGTGCACGGTTTCGTGCACCGGCCCGGCCCAAGGCGCGCGGTGCACGCCTCATGCGTGCACCCGGCGCAAGCGCTTGCGCCGAAGGGCAAGGACCCGGTGCACGCTCGGGTCGTGCACCGGCCCGCCCGAGATGCGCGGTGCACGCCTCCTGCGTGCACCCGGCGCATGCCGCCGCCGCCTGACGCCGTGAACCCGGTGCACGGTTGCCCCCGTGCACCAACCGACAGCCCGAAGTTCATTTGCTCCGTTTTGTCCGTTTTTCCACCGTTTTGAGCGCCGTCTTCGCCGTTGGGATCACAATCTCCGCGGTTTTCTTGGCATGGCAACTTGGGATCTTTTTGGTCACTGTTTTATTTTGTTGGGTGCCGATTTCGCCGACGCTCCGCGCCTCGACGAAATTGTCGGGGGAGCGCCGTCGGGTCTCTTCTCTCATCATTTTCGCCGCCGGGGCCTTCTTGGTCTAACCATTGACGTCCCGAGTGGGCTACCGGTTGAGGATTGAGTTTTGTTGGACTTTTCCGTCGAAAAGAGTAAATTGGGTCTTGTGTTTTCGGATGTTAGTACGCGCTTTTGACTATAGTTATCCGTGCGGACTTTCTTTAGGTCCAGACGCGCAGCGGGGTGCGCGAAGGATTCGGGTGTTCGATCTCTCTTCAAATAGGTGGGTACGGTTGCGATAAGTGCAACAAGTGCAGTAAGTGCATCTATCGTCATTAAAGTGCTCTTAATTTATCTAACAAAGTAGATGGACAGATTAACCTTTCGCATAATTGTGTTTTTATCTAACAATTGAAGCGGCTACGGTCGCAGTGCTCATGACACGCCGATCTCGGCAAATCCGTTTCGGATGCTGCACGTACACAGGCGGATTGGCCTCCGCATGGGTGTACTTTTCCGGAAGAGTGGTCTCTTATGACCCGTGTTCCTCACAAAAGTGTGGGTGCCGTGAGACCTCTTCGCGCCCGCTGAAAATAGCACACCAGCACCGCGAAGAGGTTAAAAGCATCAAAGTAGGTGTTTGCGAATGAGGGGAGACTTTAGTCTCTCCGACAAATATTCTGGGGTTGGTGCCCAATTTAATTGATAATTCTGGGGTTGGTGCCCAATTTAATTGATAATTCTGGAGTTGCTGCCCAATTTAATGATAAATCTGGGGTTGGGGCCCAGCTTAATATGTGCAGGGTTTTAGCGAAATGGTTTCGGTGTATTCGGTTTGCTCCTTATTTCCTTATTGATATTAGACATCTACTTTGTTTGTCACTGACATTACCCACTCGTGACAGGTGTTACGAGGTGCGTTAGCTGGGAGGGCGGTGAGACTGCTCGCGAGAACCGTAGTCAGAACACTTGGTTTTATTATCTCATTTCTCTTACGCTTAATTTAGTTAATTTGCTTGTGGGTCGTAATATTCGTGGACATGTATTACTTAGCGCTGTGGATGAGGTGTACTTTTATATTTCGGTTCTTTGGTGATGTTTCTTATGCGGCACGTTTTCATGATAAACCAAATGACTTCGAAAAGGTTTTCTCAAAACGAAGTGCCGTGTGGGCACGGGTTTTGCAACCGCTGGCTTTATCCTTTCTAAACACTGATGCCGCTTTAATATTCGCTTGATGATGTATGTCTATTGTATGGTTGATGGTTGGTGTTTGATGTATGTTGTTGTAAATGAGACCCGTGCATATACAAAGGAGACTTTGTCCGCGGGCAGGAGAATTTGTGTATGTGGCGGTCTGGCACGCACCGGGGATGAGGTTTAAAATACCTTATTAAGGAAGAAAAAAAAAAAAGATACCGCAATTTTCCGCTTTGATAGACTCAAAAACCCCCGGCGGCGTGACAGTCCACGTTGTGTTACGGCCAGAAAGTGGGCCGATTTCGTCAAGCGGTCCACAATGACCCATATCGCATCGTGTCCTTGTGGCGATCTCGGGAAACCGGTCACAAAATCCATGGTAATCCTTTCCCACTTCCATTCGGGCACCGGTAGTGGTTGCAACTTTCCCGCCGGTCGCTGATGCTCGGCCTTCACTCGTTGGCTACCAGGCAGTGTGCCACAAATCGAGTCACATCTTCCTTCATCTTGGGCACCAGAAGGTCTGTTTAACGTCCTTGTACATCTTCGTCCCCCGGGTGCGCCACACTAAGGAGCGGTATGCGCCTCCCTCAGAATTCCTCTTTGAGCTCCGGTAGATCCGGCACACAGATTCGTCCTCGAAACCCGTATCGTTCATCGGAGCTTACTGCGTAATCGCCCTCCTGG
>JAQNDB010004003.1:0-26117 GCA_029204045.2 Tillandsia leiboldiana | reverse complement strand
TAACTCTTAACCCGGCTATAGCTGGTCGGAATGGGAGCAAACCGATCCACAAGAGGAACATGAGAGTTTAAGAGTGCTAGAGTAGAGTAGTTCTAGGATGGGTGACCCCTGGGAAGTGGGCGTCACAGTTGTATCAGAGGCCATCACCAGCCGAAAATGTGGATGAGTCTCGGCTGAGCCAGGGTTATATAGCGGGTAGAGCGAGGCTCCCCGGCTAATGACTGTTGTGAGTGGAGTGCAGCTCCTCACAAGGTCGGCTAAGCTAGCGAGGACGAGTCTCACATCGCCTGGTGCTTGTGAGTGTGCTTGAGCCTGAACGTGGCGTCAGGGGCTTAAAGGGGGGAAGAATGTGACACCCCCGGAATTTGGATTAGTCCTCTATATAAATGATATAATAGGACTAAAATCTCTAACCCGGCTATAGCATTTGGATGGAGCAAGATCCAAGAGGAACAATGAGAGTAAGCGTGCTAGAGCTAGAGTAGTTCTAGGATGGGTGACCCCTGGGAAGTGGGGGTAACTCTTTCCACATTTTGAGCATTTTACCTTTTTGACTCCCCCTCAATTGGCTATCAATTATTTAAGATATAAAGTATTCAACCAAATATTGATCTCGATTTCATACTCGACTAAACAGTCAATAAGATAATGACTATACCAAGAGATCATAGAGAGAGAGAAATTGACTTTGATCACTTTAGAAGATGATTTAATAACATAAATGATCATTGCAACAGTGAAATATTATGATGGCAAAAGCATAATAAATTTCTAATGTGCGAAAAGATGCAATTAAAGTCAATTATGATCTATGCTCAATTAATGTCCTATGTACAAACATAGATAATGAACAAAACAAAAACAAATACAAAACCTATCCTAAGCAAAGATTTCAAAAAGAAGTTTATTTCAAGGAAAGCATCCCAATTGCTTTTCGTAAATGAATAAAACGTTTTTGATCCAAAGGTTTTGTTAAAATGTCAGCTAATTGATCTTCAGTTGAAATATATGAAAGTTGAAGAGTATTTGATTCAACTAGCTCTCTAAGAAAATGATATCTAAGTTCAATATGTTTGTTCTAGAGTGCAACACAGGGTTTTTAGAAATGTTAATTGCACTTGTGTTGTCACAAAGAATTGTTACCGAAGATGCTGAAATGCGGAAGTCGCTCAATACGCTTTTCATCCAAATGAGTTGAGTTGAGCAACTTCCAGCTGAAATGTATTCCGCTTCGGCAGTCGAGAGTGCTATGCAATTCTGCTTTTTACTGTGCCATGCAACAAGGCAATGGCCAAGATAGAAGCATGCACCACTCGTGCTTTTCCGATCATCCACTGATCCTGCCCAATCGGCATCTGAGTATCCAACAATATCCAAACTTGTTCCCATAGGATACCAAATTCCGAAATTAATTGATCCTTTGATATACCGGATGATCCTTTTCACCGCTTTCAGGTGAACCTCCTTTGGTGCTGATTGATATCTCGCGCAAATCCCAACACTAAAGATATATCCGGGCGACTAGCCGTGAGGTAAAGTAGACTTCCAATCATACTTCGATACAGTTTCTCGTCTACATTCTCACTATGTGATTCACTTCCAAGTCCCTTGTGGCTAGTTCCCATTGGAGTCGGAAAATCTTTACAATTTTCTAGATCAAACTTTTTGACCAACTCCATTGCATACTTGGATTGACTCAAGTGAATACCTTCATCATTTTGTTTAATTTGCAATCCAAGGAAATAAGTCAATTCGCCCATCATGGACATCTCAAATTCGCTTTCCATGGTCTCCGCGAATTTAGAAGCATCATTATCTCTTGTTGCGCCAAATACAATGTCATCGACATAGATTTGTGCTACAATGAAATTGTTTGATAATGCTTCACAAAGAGAGTCCTGTCAGCTCCCCCTCGAGTATAGCCCTTCTCCAAAAGGTGCTTTGTTAACCTTTCGTACCATGCTCGCGGTGCTTGTTTCAGACCGTAAAGAGCCTTTTTCAAACGAAAAACATGGTTAGGTTGTTTATGATCTACAAAACCTTTCGGTTGAGCCACATAAACTTCCTCATTTAAAAACCCATTTAGAAATGCGCTCTTAACGTCCATTTGAAATAATTTGATTTTAAAATGACAAGCAATAGCAAATAGTATACGAATGGACTCGAGTCTAGCTACAGGGGCGAAAGTTTCGTCAAAGTCTATACCTTCTACTTGAGAGTAGCCTTGAGCAACTAATCGTGCCTTGTTCCTGATGATAGTACCATCCTCATTTTTCTTGTTCTTGAAGATCCATTTGGTACCTATCACATTATGTTGCTTTGGAGGCTTCGTTAATTCCCAGACTTTGTTTCGCTCAAATTGATGGAGCTCTTCCTGCATTGCTTTAATCCAGTAGTCATCCTGAAGAGCTTCATCTATGTTCTTTGGTTCGATTAAAGATACGTAGCAAGCGAATCCACAAACCAACTGCCTCCGAGTTCTAACTCCTTCTTGTGGATCTCCAATAATATTCGATTCCGGATGATCCTTGGAGATTCGTAACGTTTGTTGAAACGGAGTACTCGGAGGTACATGAGATGATTCCTGCACATCAGATAAACTAGAAGAACCATTAGATGCATCATTAATATTGGAAGTATTATTATGAGAAGATGCACTAGCAGGAGAATCATCATCTAGAGAGATATCGAGGGTAGATTTTCCAGATTCAAAGTGAAAAGCTTCATCTACTTTAACATTTATAGATTCTACGATCGTCTTAGATTCAATGTTAAATACTCGATATGCTCTGCTATTCGTAGAATAACCCAAAAAGATCCCTTCATCACTTCGAGAGTCGAACTTTCCAAGATTTTCACGGTCACGTAAAATGTAACATCGACTCCCGAAGATACGAAAATATTTGATATTGGGTTTTCTACTAAACCACAGCTCATATGGTGTATTTAAAGTTCCTGGGCGCAAGTACACTCTATTAATGACATAGACAGCGGTGTTCACAGCTTCAGCCCAAAAATGTAGCGGTAAATTCCGGCTATGAAGCATCACACGCGCCATCTCTTGAACAACCCTGTTTTTGCGCTCAACAACACCATTCTGCTGAGGTGTATAGGGTGCCGAGAATTCATGTTTAATGCCATTTGAAGTACAAAAGTCAATGAATTTTGAATTTATGAATTCTCCACCTCTATCACTTCTAACACGAATGATCTTTTCATTCTTTTCAATCATAATACGATGGCAAATCTCATGAAAAGAGTCAAACGTATCAGCTTTCTCTTTTAAAAATGCTACCCAAGAAAACCGAGAGAAATCATCAACCAATAAAAAATGTACCATTTACCTCCCAAAGATGGTTGACGGGTCGGCCCCATTAAGTCCATGTGCAAAAGTTCCAAGGGCCGTTTTGTACCAACGTGGTTCAAGTTCTTGTGTGCAGTCCTAGACTGTTTTCCCTTTTGGCAACCACCACACACAACGTTTTGTTTAAATAAAAGCTTTGGAACCCCCTTGACCACGTCCTTGTTTGAAATTCTAGTAAGTTCCTTAAAATTTAAGTGACCTAGCCTTTCATGCCAAAGAGTTTCATTATTCAAAGCGGCTAAGTTACAATTTTCAGAAAATTTATTAGGAACAACATAACAATTGTTTTCAGATCTAACCCCTTTTAGAAAGAAGACATGGTCCTTATCAGTTACAACGCATTCAACAGATGAAAAGTTAACTGAAAAACCATTGTCGCAAAGTTGACTTATGCTTATGAGGTTAGTCTTAAGGCCATCAACAAATAAGACGTTTTTCAAAATCGGGCCATCTGGAATAGCTACCGTCCCTTTTCCAACAATTTTGGAAGATCGACCGTCTCCGAAAACAACGTGTCCTCCGGAGATTTTCTCAAGATTTTGAAAACTATTTTTGTCACCGGTCATGTGACGGGAACACCCGCTATCCAGATACCAAGACGAACTATCATATGCATGCAAGGAAACATTGGAAACAAGACAAGGGAAAATTTCACCTTTGCGCACCCAAACCCTTTTGGAGTGCGTCGGTAATGGTCGTGAAGTTATATGCCTAGGTGAAGGCGTCTTGTTAAGCGATTGTTGTTCCTTGATGAAATCGTCTTGCGCGATGAACTACCAAGTCTCTTTTCATTTGAAAAGTTTTGCTTTGATTTTCGGGGAGGAGCCTTTTTGGTAGTTGTTGCAAGAGGTCTTGAGATGAGCGTTCGACTCCCGTCTTGCAATATCTTCTTATGTGCCCTGAAACACCACAACGAAAACATACCTTAGATCTTGACGATCCCAAAGAGGATGAAGTAGGTTTGTTGTCGTTGTTTGTCTTGAATTCCGGTGTCGGAGGAGGAGATACCGACTGAGGCACAAAAACTGTCTCACTCGAACTTGGACTGTTTCCAGTTTGAGTGTATCCGAGGCCGAACCTATTTGATTGACCAAGACCAAGAAGTCTATCCAACTTACTCCTTCCTGAAGAGAATCGCTGTAAGTCATTCTTGAGTTGGAAAATGGTCTTTGTCATTTCCAGGTTATCCTGTCGAGCCTCGTTGTAGAGCTTTGAGAAGTGATTCGCGTTATCCACCAGATTTGTATGTTCCTTCTCAAGTTGCTCATTGGACTCTTGAAGGGAAGCATTTGCCTTTATCAGGTTTTCCCTTTCCACTTCAAGAGCGTTTGAGAGAGAAGTCGCTCTTTTTTGCTTCTTCTTCGAGATCATGCACTCTCCCTCTCAAACTCTTGTTTTGCTTAGCCACTTTCTTTGAGTCCCTCAAAAGTCTGTGGTAGGCTAGAGCAAAATCTTCACCTTCCGAATCATCCGATTCGTTGTCGTTGCATTCTTTTCAACAGTGGAGTTGGACAACGACTCAGATGTACTTGCCATAAAGCACATGTAGGGTGAAGATACGGACGCGTGGAATGCGGTGGAGCTCTTTTCTTCATCACTTGAAGACGACTCATTTGACGTTGAGTTGTCATCCCAGTGACAACTTGCATCGCCTTCTTCTTTGCCGGATACTTGTTAGGACACTCCGTTGCAATGTGTCCGTAGCCTCGACATTTGAAGCATTGTAGTTGTCCTTCTGAGCTTTTCTTATCCTTTGAGAAGTTCTCTTGCTTTCTTGACTTGTATCCTGAAGTACCCTTGCCTTTGTTCGACTTTCCGAAGGATGGAGATTTGCTTGAATTACCCCTTCGAAAGTTGCGGCGAAACTTCCTTGTCAAGAGAGCGAGCTGCTTCTCAAATTCCTCCATAGAAAGGTTCTCGTCATTGTCTGAGGAGGATGTATCCGTGTCTTCTTCCTTAGTTGTTTTCAACGCATAACCTGAAGACTTAGAAGTGGATGCCTTTCCAGAAGAATTGTTAGTAGTAAATGTCATTTCATAAGTTTGCAATGAACCAACTAATTCTTCTACACGTATTCGTCCGGGTGTTTAATAGTTTCAATGGCAGTAACCTTTGGGCGAAATCGTTCAGGAAGAGTTCTTAAGATTTTTCTTACAATCTTAAATTCTGGAATCTTCTCTCCCAGATTAGCACATGAGTTTACGATGTCTTGCAATCGTGTATAGTAGTCCGTGAAAGATTCATTTTCTGCCATTAAGATAGAGTCAACTTGCTCGTAAGCATTTGCAGTTTCTGAATCTTCACGAGGTTAGTTCCCTCATGTGTAACCTGAAGAACATCCCAGATTTCTTTCGCAGTCTCAACATGCCGAGACGCGAGAGAATTCAGTTTGAGATAAGGCATTAAAAATAGCATTAATTCCCTTACCATTGTAAGAAGATGAATCTAACTCTTCCTTGGTCCATTTCGACCTAGGTTTTAAGGTGCGAACATCACCATTAAATTCAGTAGGATTAGACCATCCTAATTCAATTGATTGCCACACCCGTTCGTCGATGGAAATTAAAAAGGCTTTCATTCGTACTTTCCAGTACGCATAATTTGTTCCATCGAAGAACGGGGGTCGGTTGATGTTTCCACCTTCAACCATTGTTTACAACCCTATTCCCGCTCTGATACCACTTGTTGGGTTATATGTAATACGGATCTAAATAGGAGAAAAAACACCTAGAGGGGGGGTGAATAGGTGTAAACGTATAAACACTCAAAAAATCGTTGCGATAAAACCCAATGCGGAAATAAAAATAATACGCAAGATTTTTACGTGGAAAACTCCATCACCGGAGTAAAAAAACCACGGGACCGATAACACGGCAGAAATCCACTAGAATTAAAACACGTACAAGGTGATTTACCGTACACACTTACGACTCAACCTTTTCCATACGCTCCTAGAGGATCTTCTCCGCTCGCTCCGCGACGTTTCTCGAATCCACGATCTGCGCCCAACACCGAATCCACGGCGTCCAACGTCGAATCCACGACGTCCGACCGAATCCACGGTCTTCACCCAATAGCACCCTTCGAATCCACGAATGTGCCTCGCTCCGAATCCACGAGAGCGGTTGAACCTTGAATCCACAAGGACACGCGAATCCACGCGCCGATTTTTGGGGTAAATCGTTGTTTTGGGTGGTGATGATCCGCCGAATACTTAGATCAAAGATAGATCGGAAATACCATCTAAGTATTCATTAGTTTGATTCAACTCGAGATGTGAGTATGAAAACCTAGAATCAAACTAATCAATATAGATGAAGAAACATAGAGTATTCTCTAATGATTTCCTTTCTTCTCTATATGTGGATCTATAGCCGTATAAAATGATATATGAAAATGACGGCTATGTAGATTCACAGTGGATTCACCCTAGAAAAAGAGTCATAGGGTGTATTTATAGGTTAGAAACCCTAGGAAGGAGATAAGAATCAAAAACCTAACATTTCTGGAAATTTTACGGACGGCGATCCGGATCGGACTAGCTGTGATCCGGATCGTCGTAACGAGTCAGCCAGTTCCAGAAAAACGAAGGTTCGGGATCCGGATCGAAGTTCATGATCCGGATCGTTCATACAGTTTACCAAACATCAACGTTCGGGATCCGGATTGCGAAGCATGATCCGGATCGTTCAAGGAAAATGGTAAACTCACTGTTCGGGATCCGGATCAAGAGACTACGATCCGGATTGAACTGGTGTATGAACGAACCACCTTCGGGATCCGGATCGAACAACCTGATCCGGATCCTGAACATGTCCCAAGTCCAGTTTTTGATTTTTTTGCAATGAAAGATTCTTCCAAGTGTTTCTACACTACAAGAAGTATTCGGATCACACAAAATCCTTAGTTAAACATACCTGATCCTTTTGAATTCTTCTTTCTTGAGATTGAGTTAAATGATCCAACTTTCTTCACCTTCAATCTTCAAGACTTGCGACTTTCACGAAACTACGCCAACTCAAATTCCGTAACATATACCTTCTATTTGAGAGTAGCCTTGAGCAACTAAACGTGCTTTGTTCCGGATGATGGTACCATCCTCATTTTTCTTGTTCTTGAAAATCCATTTAGTACCGATCACATTGTGTTGCTTTAGAGGCGTCGTTAATTCCCAGACTTTGTTGCGTTCAAACTGATGGAGCTCTTCCTGCATTGCTTCAATCCAGTAGTCATCCTGAAGAGCTTCATCGATATTCTTTTGTTCGATCATGGAAACGTAACATGCGAATCCACAAACCAACTGTCTCCGAGTTTTGACTCCTTCTTGTGGGTCTCCAATGATGTTTGATTCAGGATGATCCTTGGAGATGCGTAACGTTTGTTGTAATGGAGTACTCGGAGGTACATGAGATGATTCCTGCACATCAGATAAACTTGAAGAACCATTAGGTGCATCATTAATATTGGAAGTATTATCATGAGAAGATGCACTTACAGGAGTATCATCATCAAGAGAGATATCAGGGGTAGATTTATCAGATGCAAAGTGGAAAGCTTCATCTACTTTAACATTTATAGATTCTACGATCGTTTTATATTCCAAGTTAAATACCCGATATGCTCTATTATTTGTAGAATACCCCAAGAAAATCCCTTCGTCACTTCGAGAGTCAAATTTTCCAAGATTTTCGCGGTCACGTAAAATGTAACATCGACTCCCAAAGATGCGAAAATATTTGATGTTGGGTTTTCTACAACACCATAGTTCATATGGTGTATTTAACGTTCCCGGGCGCAAATAAACTCGATTAATAACATAGATTGCAGTGTTCACAGCTTCAGCCCAAAAATGTAACGGTAAATTCCGGCTATGAAGCATAACACGTGCCATCTCTTGAACCAACCCGGTTTTTGCGCTCGACAACACGATTCTGTTGAGGTGTATAGGGTGCTGAGAATTCATGCTTAATGCCATTAGAAGTGCAAAAATCAATGAATTTAGAATTTATGAATTCTCCACCTCTATCACTTCTAACACGAATGATCTTTTCATTCTTTTCAATCATAATACGAAGGCAAATCTCGTGAAAAGAATCAAAAGTATCAGCTTTCTCTTTTAAAAATGCTACCCAAGAATACCTAGAGAAATCATCAACCAATAAGAAAATATACCATTTACCTCCCAAGGATGGTTGACGTGTCGGCCCCATAAGATCCATATGCAATAATTCCAAGGGCCGTTTGGTACCGACGTGATTCAAGTTCTTGTGTGCAGTCCTAGATTGTTTTCCCTTTTGACAACCACCACACACAATGTTTTGATTAAGTGAAAGTTTAGGAACCCCCTTGACCACGTCTTTGTTCGAAATTCTAGCAAGATCCTTAAAATTTATGTGTCCTAGCCTTTCATGCCAAAGTGTTTCATTATTCAAAGTGGCTAAGTTACAATTTTCAAAAATTTTATTGGGAACAACATAACAATTGTTTTCAGATCTAACCCCTTTTAAAAAGAAAACATGATCCTTATCAGTTACAATGCATTCAACAGATGAAAAATTAACAGAAAAACCATTGTCACAAAGTTGACTGATACTAATGAGGTTAGTCTTAAGCCCATCAACAAATAACACATTATTCAGAATCGGGCCATCTGGAATAGCTACTGTTCCTTTTCCAACAATTTTGGAAGACTGACCGTCTCCAAAAACCACAAGTCCTCCGGAGATTTTCTCAAAATTCTGAAAGCAGTTTTTGTCACCGGTCATGTGACGGGAACAGCCGCTATCCAGATACCAAGACGAATTATCATATGCATGCAAGGAAATATTTGTCACAAGACAAGGGAAGATTTCACCTTTACGTACCCAAACCTTTCGAGTTTTGGTGTACGTCGGAAATGATTGTGAAGTTGATACCTTTGGTGAAAGCGTCTTGTTTGATCCATTGCTTTTCCTTGACGTCGTCG
This sequence comes from Tillandsia leiboldiana, assembly GCA_029204045.2. NCBI lineage: Eukaryota > Viridiplantae > Streptophyta > Magnoliopsida > Poales > Bromeliaceae > Tillandsia > Tillandsia leiboldiana. The sequence continues at coordinate 16,788 of JAQNDB010004003.1, read as the reverse complement.
TCTTGTTTGATGAACTACCGAGGCTCTTTTCCTTCAAAGAATTTGCATTTGATTTCCGAGGAATCACCCTTTTGGTAGTCGTTGCAAGAAGTGCTTGAGTTGAGCGTTTGGCTCCCATCTTGCAATTTCTCCTTATGTGCCCTGCAAAATTACAACGAAAACATACCTTAGTGCTTGACGATTCCGAGGAGGGTGAAGTAGGCTTGTTGTCGTTGCTTGTCGTGAATTCCGGTGTCGGAGGAGGAGATACCGACTGAGGCACAAAAACTGTCCCAACCGAACTAAAATTGTCTTCAGTTCGATTGTATCCGAGGCCGAACTTGTTTGATTGACCAAGACCAAGAAGCTTATCCAACTTACTCCTTCCTGATGAAAATCGCTATAAGTCATCCTTGAGTTGGAGAATGGTCTCTGTCATTTCCAATTTTTCCTGTCGAGCCTCGCCGTTGAGCTTCAAGAAGTAATTCGCTTTGTTCACCATATCTATATAATTCTTCTCGAATTGCTCATTGGACTCTTGAAGGGAAACATTTGCTTTTATCAGATTATCCCTTTTCCACTTCAAGATCGGTCGAGAGAGAAGTTACCCTTTTTACTTCTTCTTCGAGATCCTGCAATCTCCCTCTCAACCCTTGTTTTGCTTAGCCAGTTTTTTTGAATCCCTCAAAAGTCTGTGATAGGCTAGAGCAAAATCTTCACCTTCCGAATCATCCGATTCATTGTCCGTTGCATTCTTTTCAACAGTGGAGTTGGACAATGACTCGGATGTACTTGCCATAAGCACATGAAGGGTGAAGATGTGGACGCGTGGAACGCTGTTGCGTTGTCTTCTTCATCACTTGACGATGACTCATTTGACGATGAGGTGTCATCCCAAGTGACAGCTCGCATCGCTTTCTTCTTTGTCGGATTCTTATTAGGACACTCCGTTGAGATGTGGCCGTATCCTAGGCACTTGAAGCATTGGATTTGTCCTTCTGTGCTTTTCTTATCCTTAGAAAAACCCTCTTGCTTTCTTGACTTGTAACTTGAAGAACCCTTGCCTTTCTTCCACTTTCCGAAGGATGGAGTTTTGCTTGAATACCCCTTCGAAAATTTCAGCGAAACTTCTTTGTCAAGTGAGCGAGCTGCTTCTCAAAGTCCTCCATAGAGAGGTTCTCGTCATCGCCTGAGGAGGATGAATCCGCGTCTTCTTCTTTTGTTGTTTTCAACGCATAACCTGAAGACTTAGAAGAGGATGCCTTTCCCGAAGAATAGTTAGTAGGAAATGTCATTTCATATGTTTGTAAAGAACCAACTAATTCTTCTACACGGATTTCGTCCGGGTGTTTAATAGTCTCAATGGCTGTAACCTTGGAACGAAATCTTTCAGAAAGAGTTCTTAAGATCTTTCTTACAATTTTAAATTCTGGAATCTTCTCTCCCAAGTTAGCACATGAGTTTACGATGTCTTGCAATCGTGTGTAATAGTCTGTGAAAGATTCATTTTCTGCCATGAAAATAGAGTCAAACTTGCTCGTAAGCATTTGCAGTTTCTGAATCTTCACAAGGTTAGTTCCCTCATGCGTAACTTGAAGAACATCCCAGATTTCTTTCGCAGTCTCACATGCCGAGACGCGAGAGAATTCTGTTTGTGATAAGGCATTAAATAAAGCATTAATTCCCTTGCCATTGTAAGAAGAAAAATCTATCTCTTCCTTGGTCCATTTCGACCTAGGTTTGATGGTGCGAACATCACCAATAATTTCAGTTGGATTAGTCCATCTAATTCAATTGATTGCCACACCCATTCGTCGATGGAAATTAAAAAGGCTTCCATCTGTACTTTCCAGGTCGCATAATTTGTTCCATCGAAGAACGGAGGTCTGTTGATGTTTCCACCTTCAACCATTGTTTACAACCCTATTCCGCTCTGATACCACTTGTTGGGTATATGTAATTGGATCTAAATAGGGGAAAAAAACACCTAGAGGGGGGTGAATAGGTGTAAACAATAAACACTCAAAAATCTTTGCGATATAAAACCCCATGCGGAAAAAAGATATAACACACAGAGATTTTTACGTGGAAAACTCCAAACCGGAGGAAAAAAACCACGGGACCGATAACACGGTGAAATCCACTAGAATTAAACACGTACAAGGTGATATACCGTACTCACAGACGACTCAACTGTTACGGAATTTGAGTTGGCGTAGTTTCGTGAAAGTCTCAAGTCTTGAAGATTGAAGGTGAAGAAAGTTGGATCATTTAACTCAATCTCAAGAAAGAAGAATTCAAAAGGATCAGGTATGTTTAACTAAATATTTTGTGTGATCCGAATACTTCTTGTAGTGTAGAAACACTTGGAAGAATCTTTCATTGCAATAAAAATCAAAAACTGGACTTGGGACATGTTCAGGATCCGGATCAGGTTGTTCGATCCGGATCCCGAAGGTGGTTCGTTCATACATTAGTTCAATCCGGATCGTAGTCTCTTGATCCGGATCCCGAACAGTGAGTTTACCATTTTCCTTGAACGATCCGGATCATGCTTCGCAATCCGGATCCCGACGTTGATGTTTGGTAAACTGTATGAACGATCCGGATCGTGCACTTCGATCCGGATCCCGAACCTTTGTTTTTCTGGAACTGGCTGTCTCGTTACGACGATCCGGATCCTAGCTAGTCCGATCCGGATCGCCGTCCGTTAAAATTTTCCAGAAATGTTAGGTTTTTGATTCTTATCTCCTTCCTAGGGTTTCTAACCTATAAATACACCCTATGACTCTTTTTCTAGGGTGGAGCCACAGAGTTTATAGCCGTCATTTTCATATACCATTTTATACGGCTATAGATCCACATATAGAGAAGAAAGGAAATCATTAGAGAATACTCTATGTTTCTTCATCTATATTGATTAGTTTGATTCTAGGTTTTCATACTCACATCTCGAGTTGAATCAAACTAATGAATACTTAGAAGGTATTTCCGATCTATCTTTGATCTAAGTATTCGGCGGATCATCACCACCCAAAACAACGATTTACCCCAAAAATCGGCGCGTGGATTCGCGTGTCCTTGTGGATTCAAGGTTCAACCGCTCTCGTGGATTCGGAGCGAGGCACGTTCGTGGATTCGAAGGGTGCTATTGGGTGAAGACCGTGGATTCGGTCGGACGTCGTGGATTCGACGTTGGACGCCGTGGATTCGGCGTTGGGCGCAGATCGTGGATTCGAGAAGCGTCGCGGAGCGAGCGGAGAAGATCCTCTAGGAGCGTATGAAAAGGTTGAGTCGTAAGTGTGTACGGTAAATCACCTTGTACGTGTTTTAATTCTAGTGGATTTCTGCCGTGTTATCGGTCCCGTGGTTTTTTACTCCGGTGATGGAGTTTTCCACGTAAAAATCTTGCGTATTATTTTTATTTCCGCATTGGGTTTTTATCGCAACGATTTTTTGAGTGTTTATTCGTTTACACCTATTCACCCCCCTCTAGGTGTTTTTTTCCCCTATTTAGATCCGTATTACATATAACCCAACAAGTGGTATCAGAGAGGGAATAGGGTTGTAAACAATGGTTGAAGGTGGAAACATCAACCGACCCCCATTCTTCGATGGAACTAATTATGCGTACTGGAAAGTACGGATAAAAGCCTTTTTAATTTCCATCGACGAACGGGTGTGGCAATCAATTGAATTAGGATGGTCTAATCCAACTGAATTTAATGGTGATGTTCGCACCTTAAAACCTAGGTCGAAATGGACCAAGGAAGAGTTAGATTCATCTTCTTACAATGGCAAGGGAATTAATGCTATTTTTAATGCCTTATCTCAAACTGAATTCTCTCGCGTCTCAGCATGTGAGACTGCGAAAGAAATCTGGGATGTTCTTCAGGTTACACATGAGGGAACTAACCTCGTGAAGATTCAGAAACTGCAAATGCTTACGAGCAAGTTTGACTCTATCTTAATGGCAGAAAATGAATCTTTCACGGCTACTATACACGATTGCAAGACATCGTAAACTCATGTGCTAATCTGGGAGAGAAGATTCCAGAATTTAAGATTGTAAGAAAAATCTTAAGAACTCTTCCTGAACGATTTCGCCCAAAGGTTACTGCCATTGAAACTATTAAACACCCGGACGAAATACGTGTAGAAGAATTAGTTGGTTCATTACAAACTTATGAAATGACATTTACTACTAACAATTCTTCTGGAAAGGCATCCACTTCTAAGTCTTCAGGTTATGCGTTGAAAACAACTAAGGAAGAAGACGCGGATACATCCTCCTCAGACGATGACGAGAACCTTTCTATGGAGGAATTTGAGAAGCAGCTCGCTCTCTTGACAAGGAAGTTTCGCCGCAACTTTCGAAGTGGTAATTCAAGCAAATCTCCATCCTTCGGAAAGTCGAACAAAGGCAAGGGTACTTCAGGTTACAAGTCAAGAAAGCAAGAGAACTTCTCAAAGGATAAGAAAAGCTCAGAAGGACAACTACAATGCTTCAAATGTCGAGGCTACGGCCACATTGCAACGGAGTGTCCTAACAAGTATCCGGCAAAGAAGAAGGCGATGCAAGTCGTCACTTGGGATGAGAACTCAACGTCAAATAAGTCGTCTTCGAGTGATGAAGAAAAAGCTCCACCGCATTCCACGCGTCCGTATCTTCACCCTTCATGTGCTTTATGGCAAGTACATCTGAGTCGTTGTCCAACTCCACTGTTGAAAAGAACGCAACGGACAACGAATCGGATGATTCGGAAGGTGAAGATTTTGCTCTAGCCTATCACAGATCTTTACGGGATTTAAAGAAACCGGCTAAGCAAAACAAGGGGTTGAGAGGGAGATTGCAGGATCTCGAAGAAGAAGTAAAAAGGGTAACTTCTCTCTCGACCGATCTTGAAGTGGAAAGGGATAAACTGATAAAAGAAAATGTTTCCCTTCAAGAGTCCAATGAGCAACTCGAGAAGACACTATAGATATGATGAACAAAGCAAACTATCTCTTGAAGCTCTACGGCGAGGCCCGACGGGAAAAATTGGAAATGACAGAGACCATTTGCCAACTCAAGGATGACTTACAGCAATTTTCCTTAGGAAGGAGTAAGTTGGATAAACTTCTTGGTCTAGGTCAAACAAACAAGTTCGGCCTCAGATACAATCGAACTGAAGACAATTTTAGTTCGGTTGGGACAGTCTTTGTGCCTCAGTCGGTATCTCCTTCTCCGGACACCGGAAATCATGACAACTAACGACAACAAACCTACTTCATCCTCTTTGGGATCGTCAAGATCTAAGGTATGTTTTCGTTGTGGTGTTTCAGGGCACATAAGAAGATATTGCAAGACGGGAGTCGAACGCTCATCTCAAAGACCTCTTGCAACAACTACCAAAACGGCTCCTCCCGAAAATCAAAGCAAAAACTTTTCAAATGAAAGAGGAATTTGGTAGTTCATCGCGCAAGACGATTACATCAAGGAACAACAATCGCTATACAAGACGCCTTCACTAGGCATATAACTTCTCGACCATTACCGACGCACTCCAAAAGGGTTTGGGTGCGCAAAGGGTGAAATTTTCCCTTGTCTTGTTTCCAATGTTTCCTTGCATGCATATGATAGTTCGTCTTGGTATCTGGATAGCGGGTGTTCCCGTCACATGACCGGTGACAAAAATAGTTTTCAAGTCTTGAGAAAATCTCCGGAGGACACGTGTTTTCGGAGACGGTCGATCTTCCAAAATTGTTGGAAAAGGGACGGTAGTTATTCCAGATGGCCCAGATTTTGAAAAACGTCTTATTTGTTGATGGCCTTAAGACTAACCTCATAAGCATAAGTCAACTTTGCGACAATGGTTTTTTCAGTTAACTTTCATCGGTTGAATGCGTTGTAACTGATAAGGACCATGTCTTCTTTCTAAAAGGGGTTAGATCTGAAAACAATTGTTATGTTGTTCCTAATAAATTTTCTGAAAATATTAACTTAGCCGCTTTGAATAATGAAACTCTTTGGCATGAAAGGCTAGGTCACTTAAATTTTAAGGAACTTACTAGAATTTCAAACAAGGACGTGGTTAAGGGGATTCCAAAGCTTTTATTTAAACAAAACGTTGTGTGTGGTGGTTGCCAAAAGGGAAAACAGTCTAGGACTGCACACAAGAACTTGAACCACGTTGGTACAAACGGCCCTTGGAACTTTTGCACATGGACTTAATGGGGCCGACCCGTCAACCATCTTTGGGAGGTAAATGGTACATCTTTTTATTGGTTGATGATTTCTCTCGGTTTTCTTGGGTAGCATTTTTAAAAGAGAAAGCTGATACGTTTGACTCTTTTCATGAGATTTGCCATCGTATTATGATTGAAAAGAATGAAAAGATCATTCGTGTTAGAAGTGATAGAGGTGGAGAATTCATAAATTCAAAATTTATTGATTTTTGCACTTCAAATGGAATCAAACATGAATTCTCGGCAACCCTATACACCTCAACAGAATGGTGTTGTTGAGCGCAAGAACAGGGTTGTTCAAGAGATGGCGCGTGTGATGCCTTCATAGCCGGAATTTGCCGCTACATTTTTGGGCTGAAGCTGTGAACACCGCTGTCTATGTCATTAATAGAGTTTTACTTGCGCCCAGGAACTGTTCAATACACCATATGAGCGTGGGTTTAGTAGAAAACCCAATATCAAATATTTTCGTGTCTCTGGGAGTCGATGTTACATTTTACGTGACCGTGAAAATCTTGGAAAGTTCGACTCTCGAAGTGATGAAGGGATCTTTCTGGGTTATTCTACGAATAGCAGAGCATATCGAGTATTTAACATTGAATCTAAGACGATCGTAGAATCTATAAATGTTAAAGTAGATGAAGCTTTTCACTTTGAAACTGGAAAATCTACCCTCGATATCTCTCTAGATGATGATTCTCCTGCTAGTGCATCTTCTCATAATAATACTTCCAATAGTAATGATGCATCTAATGGTTCTTCTAGTTTATCTGATGTGCAGGAATCATCTCATAGATCTCCGAGTACTCCGCTCTCAACAAACGTTACGAATCTCCAAGGATCATCCGGAATCGAATATTATGGAGATCCACAAGAAGGAGTCAGAACTCGGAGGCAGTTGGTTTTGTGGATTCGCTTGCTACGTAATCTTTAATCGAACCAAAGAACATAGATGAGCTCTTCAGGATGACTACTGGATTAAAGCAATGCAGGAAGAGCTCCATCAATTTGAGCGAAACAAAGTCTGGGAATTAACGAAGCCTCAAAAGCAACACAATGTGATATGTACCAAATGGATCTTCAAGAACAAGAAAAATGAGGATGGTACTATCATCAGGAACAAGGCACGATTAGTTGCTCAAGGCTACTCTCAAGTAGAAGGTATAGACTTTGACGAAACATTCGCCTGTAGCTAGACTCGAGTCCATTCGTATACTGTTTGCTATTGCTTGTCATTTAAAATCAAATTATTTCAAATGGACGTTAAGAGCGCATTTCTAAATGGGTTTTTAAATGAGGAAGTTTATGTGGCTCAACCGAAAGGTTTTGTAGATCATAAACAACCTAACCATGTTTTCGTTTGAAAAAGGCTCTTTACGGTCTGAAACAAGCACCGCGAGCATGGTACGAAAGGTTAACAAAGCACCTTTTGGAGAAGGGCTATACTCGAGGGGGAGCTGATAGGACTCTCTTTGTGAAGCATTATCAAACAATTTCATTGTAGCACAAATCTATGTCGATGACATTGTATTTGGCGCAACAAGAGATAATGATGCTTCTAAATTCGCGGAGACCATGGAAAGCGAATTTGAGATGTCCATGATGGGCGAATTGACTTATTTTCTTGGATTGCAAATTAAACAAAATGATGAAGGTATTCACTTGAGTCAATCCAAGTATGCAATGGAGTTGGTCAAAAAGTTTGATCTAGAAAATTGTAAAGATTTTCCGACTCCAATGGGAACTAGCCACAAGGGACTTGGAAGTGAATCACATAGTGAGAATGTAGACGAGAAACTGTATCGAAGTATGATTGGAAGTCTACTTTACCTCACGGCTAGTCGCCCGGATATATCTTTTGTGTTGGGATTTGCGCGAGATATCAATCAGCACCAAAGGAGGTTCACCTGAAAGCGGTGAAAAGGATCATCCGGTATATCAAAGGATCAATTAATTTCGGAATTTGGTATCCTATGGGAACAAGTTTGGATATTGTTGGATACTCAGATGCCGATTGGGCAGGATCAGTGGATGATCGGAAAAGCACGAGTGGTGCATGCTTCTATCTTGGCCATTGCCTTGTTGCATGGCACAGTAAAAAGCAGAATTGCATAGCACTCTCGACTGCCGAAGCGGAATACATTTCAGCTGGAAGTTGCTCAACTCAACTCATTTGGATGAAAAGCGTATTGAGCGACTTCCGCATTTCAGCATCTTCGGTAACAATTCTTTGTGACAACACAAGTGCAATTAACATTTCTAAAAACCCTGTGTTGCACTCTAGAACAAAACATATTGAACTTAGATATCATTTTCTTAGAGAGCTAGTTGAATCAAATACTCTTCAACTTTCATATATTTCAACTGAGGATCAATTAGCTGACATTCTAACAAAACCTTTGGATCAAAAACGTTTTATTCATTTACGAAAAGCAATTGGGATGCTTTCCTTGAAATAATCTTCTTTTTGAAATCCTTGCTTAGGATAGGTTTTGTATTTGTTTTTGTTTTGTTCATTATCTATGTTTGTACATAGGACATTAATTGAGCATAGATCATAATTGACTTTAATTGCATCTTTTCGCACATTTAGAAATTTATTATGCTTTTGCCATCATAATATTTCACTGTTGCAATGATCATTTATGTTAATTAAATCATCTTCTAAAGTGATCAAAGTCAATTTCTCTCTCTCTATGATCTCTTGGTATAGTCATTATCTTATTTGACTGCTTAGTCGAGTATGAAATCGAGATCAATATTTGGTTGAATACTTTATATCTTAAATAATTGATAGCCAATTGAGGGGGAGTCAAAGAAAAGGTAAAATGCTCAAAAGATGTGGAAAGAGTTACATCCCAATGAGGAGTGTGAAAACTACCACCACATGGAGGAAAGAGCTACCACCTCGGTCGTCCGAGTATTGTGTGCAGCTACCACATGTATACCAAGCATGGTTGTTCAAATTTTTGATTAAGTAAAATGCATGTTGAAATACTTGACTCTGTCAAATTTCAAGGTTGGTATAAGGTGGGTTTTTAAAGAAAGATGCTCAAAGAGCCACTCTCTTCAACAGATTGTCTAGATATATTATCTACTATATTTGGGATTTCAAACATCTATTGATCTTTGTATTTCATTTTCTTTACTGAATTGATGATTTGATAAAGGCATTACTCATAAGATCAAGTTAGATGTGATTGAAGGTGTTCAACTTTAAGGGATTTAATTTTTGTAAATTTTCGTTTCATTTTTGGATATTATTGATAGATTTGGCATAATCTAATTCTTGTTGTATGAAACGATGATTTTTGTTTAAAGTTGATACACATTTGTGCTTACAATCTTTTTCTGGTTTTTCTTGAATTTCTCTGAAATTTTCTAAAGAAAAAGTTGGGGCCGATCCGGATCGGGCTAGATGATCCGGATCCCGAACGCAGGAATTCTTCTGCGGGCTGACGATCCGGATTGTATCTGCCGATCCGGATCCCGAACGCAGTTTCTCACTGCGGGTAGCCGATCCGGATCGCAGTTATGAACTGATCCGGATCGCGGCTAGGTTTTATAAAGAACGAAAGGGTTTTTGATTTTTTTACTCCAATCTTTTGTTCCAAAGTTTCCAGAGCCTCTCTCTCTAGATTTCATCCTTCCTGGAAGCTTTCAAACTCAGTTCTTCAACTCCAAGTAAGTTTTATTGATCAAAATCTCGGTTTTTCACCGTTTTTCTCTTTTCCTCCTCAAACGTGATGAATTTCTTGGATCAACTTTGTTTGTGGATGGTTTTTGATCAAATTTCTTTTGAAATAAGAACTCTGGGTAGATTAGTTTTGATTATATGCTAGGTATTCTCCTGATTAACGGATTTTTAGGCTTCGATTTCTAAAATTTCGGTTTTAGGGCATATAATAAGGATTTTCGAAAATCATGCAATTGATCTATTTTTAAAAGTCCTTTTGCAAAACTAATTTGATTCTTAGTCTCTCTACATGATTATGATTGTTTGGATACAATTTTTCAATTTTTGAAAACTAAGAATTTTTGTGTTCTTGAGTTGGTTTTCACAGGACACCTTAACTCAAGCACTTTGATCAATGGCACTCTCTTGGTTAATCCTTCTCCTGGTCTCAATGGTACACACTCGCCCAACAAATAAACTGAAGAGAGCCAAGAACCTCCAACAAAAAGGTGAATTTGTCGAGGTCAGTGACACAGAGGTAGATTGTCATGAGATTGACTGGGCGGCATTGACGGATGATGATGACTCAATGTATGAACAAGAACCGTCTGATGATTCAAGGAGAAAGGCGTCTGTTAAATCAAAAGAAAAGGCAACTAAGGAACCAGGAAAAGCATCAGTGGCAGCACCAACCATCTCCATAAAAGAAAGAGAATAACTAGACGCCGTGGGCTACGACAGGACATTAATGTTGACACGCCGATAGCTCCTGACTCCCCACATCGCTTGGAAGAAGTATTCGTTAACACTGATCGTCTTCGAGCCTTTGCACATCGCGAATGCATTGGTGAAAGGCATGTTAACATTGAGGCTCTGCAAGGTCACTCCCCTGGATTTGGTCTTCTGATTGAACAAGCCAACCTTATTCAAGTATGTCGTTTCCCAGAAACTCTTGGCTACTGTTTGCATCATGTGAGGACCTTCTATACTAATGCACGGCATCTTCGAGAGTTTGAGAACGGTCCTATGGAGTTCTACACGAATATCCAAGGCACAAGGTTTAAGATTACTCCAGAATTGATTGGCGAGGTTTTGGGAATGGAAGCCAGCAAGAAAGGAGTTCACTACTTGAAGGGGGTAAATTTGACAAACACATTATGGCGAAAAGTTATAGAGGGAATTTGTCTCGAGGGAACACAATCAACCGAAAAATCTGTTCGGTCTAAAGAACTTCGTCTTGAATATCGCTTCTTAAACTTCATCACATGTTACAATATACTTCCAAATATGCAGACAAAGGTTGTGAGATGGGACCGGTTGTTGTTTTTGTATCTTATAGGACATCCATCAGAGGCAACGGCATTGAATATCAACATTCCGTACATTATCTGGAATAGAATGGCGCGATATGTTGAGCATCCTCATCCCACTGAGAGAATTCCATTTCCCTTGATTATAATGAGGATTTTAAAGAAATTTCAGGTTGACATTACTTCAACAACTTATCATCAATGTCTGAGCATGATAGATGAGTCTACCATTGTCAAATCCCTCCATAAGTTGCCGCATGTCACTCCAGTTCCTGCATCTGGAACGAAGCACAGTACAAGCACTAACGCATCACCATCTCGACAAGCACCCAGCACAGATGATGAAGCATCAATGACATCGATTATCAAGGAACAACAGCGACTATCTGTTAAGCAAGAACAAATTTTGAAGGAACAACAAAGAATTACCAATGAGCTTGAGATTACCACGGCAGCTCACATTACAATAACGAAGAAGATCAATTCAATGGACAAGCGGATGCGAAAGATACTCTCTAAGATGGGTTGCACAAGCTCTGAAGACTCAGATTCTGACAACTGATTACTTTTGACTCATTTTTTTTATTCTTTTCTTTTGTGCAGGATTTTGATTTTAGGATTTAGTTTTATACTTACTTTAGCTTAGTTCTCAGGTTTTACGTTTTACTAGAACTTTTCACTCTCCTAACATTTCGTAGTCTTAACTACATTTTGGCTTTGTTTTGTGACAAAAAGGGGGAGAGAGTTAGAGAGAACTTTGAACAATGAATGATGAAATTGAATGATGAAATATCAAGGCTCAACGATGATGTGAATGAACATCAAGGTAAGGAACTGAACAATGTTTGTGAAAAGCTTGATGATGAAGATTTTGTAAGGGAACTCGAACAATGATTGTGAAAATCTTGATGATGAAGATTTTGTATACATCAAGGTAAGTATGATCTCAACTTCAACTTTGGTTTTCATCTTGTGATTGTTTGCATGTCTCGACTAACTATTCGACTAACTATTTGGGCATGTAATATAACTAACAAGTTGATGTTGGACTAACATTTTGACATTTGGTTTTTGAATGCATAGAAGATATGTTGGTTTTTAACTATGATTCTCTTACATATCTGAATTCTCAAATGTCATGGTGATTAGATAAACTCTATCTCTGTACTAGGTTTTGTATGCTAAATATTCTTGAGGTATCTAACGATCTCTTTTTGTCAAGAATGATTTCTTTGTGCAGAGAGTACAGATGTCTAAGTCTAGAGTCTGTTTTAGGAGTTTATCTCATGTTTTTAAATTTTTGGATCTCCATTGTAAATTTTTGTTGTATGGTGATAGCAACAAAAATATCTTTTTGAATTTTCTTTAGTGGATCTGTGTTTTGTCACGAAACCGCCAAAGGGGGAGATTGTTACGGAATTTGAGTTGGCGTAGTTTCGTGAAAGTCTCAAGTCTTGAAGATTGAAGGTGAAGAAAGTTGGATCATTTAACTCAATCTCAAGAAAGAAGAATTCAAAAGGATCAGGTATGTTTAACTAAAGATTTTGTGTGATCCGAATACTTCTTGTAGTGTAGAAACACTTGGAAGAATCTTTCATTGCATAAAAATCAAAAACTGGACTTGGGACATGTTCAGGATCCGGATCAGGTTGTTCGATCCGGATCCCGAAGGTGGTTCGTTCATACATCAGTTCAATCCGGATCGTAGTCTCTTGATCCGGATCCCGAACAGTGAGTTTACCATTTTCCTTGAACGATCCGGATCATGCTTCGCAATCCGGATCCCGAACGTTGATGTTTGGTGAACTGTATGAACGATCCGGATCGTGCACTTCGATCCGGATCCCGAACCTTCGTTTTTCTGGAATTGGCTGACTCGTTACGACGATCCGGATCCAGCTATCCGATCCGGATCGCCGTCCGTAAAATTTCCAGAAATGTTAGGTTTTTGATTCTTATCTCCTTCCTAGGGTTTCTAACCTATAAATACACCCTATGACTCTTTTTCTAGGGTGAATCCACAGAGTCTATAGCCGTCATTTTCATATATCATTTTATACGGCTATAGATCCACATATAGAGAAGAAAGGAAATCATTAGAGAATACTCTATGTTTCTTCATCTATATTGATTAGTTTGATTCTAGGTTTTCATACTCACATCTTGAGTTGAATCAAACTAATGAATACTTAGATGGTATTTCCGATCTATCTTTGATCTAAGTATTCGGCGGATCATCACCACCCAAAACAACGATTTACCCCAAAAATCGGCGCGTGGATTCGCGTGTCCTTGTGGATTCAAGGTTCAACCGCTCTCGTGGATTCGGAGCGAGGCACGTTCGTGGATTCGAAGGGTGCTATTGGGTGAAGACCGTGGATTCGGTCGGACGTCGTGGATTCGACGTTGGACGCCGTGGATTCGGCGTTGGGCGCAGATCGTGGATTCGAGAAGCGTCGCGGAGCGAGCGGAGAAGATCCTCTAGGAGCGTATGGAAAAGGTTGAGTCGTAAGTGTGTACGGTAAATCACCTTGTACGTGTTTTAATTCTAGTGGATTTCTGCCGTGTTATCGGTCCCGTGGTTTTTTACTCCGGTGATGGAGTTTTCCACGTAAAAATCTTGCGTATTATTTTTATTTCCGCATTGGGTTTTATCGCAACGATTTTTTGAGTGTTTATACGTTTACACCTATTCACCCCCCTCTAGGTGTTTTTTCCCCTATTTAGATCCGTATTACATATAACCCAACATCAACTTTTTCCATACGATCCCAGTTGATCTTCTCCGCTCGCTCCACGACGCTTCTCGAATCCACGATCTGCATCCAACGCCGAATCCACGGCGTCCAACGTCGAGTCCACGACATCCGACCGAATCCATGGTCTTCACCCAGTAGCACGCTTCGAATCCACGAACGTACCTCGCTCCGAATCCACGAGAGCGGTAGCACCTTGAATCCACAAGGCCACGCGAGTCCACGCGCCGATTTTGGGGTAAATCGTTGTTTTTTGGGTGGTGATGATCCGCCGAATACTTAGATTAGAAATAGATCGGAAATACCATCTAAGTATTCATTGATTTGATTCTACTCAAAATGTGAGTATGAAAACCTAGAATCAAATCAATCAATATAGATGAAGAAACATAAGATAGAATCTATGATTTCCTTTCTTCTCTATATGTGGATCTTAGGCCGATATAAGATGACGATTTTAGGTTTAGCGGCTTCCTTTTGGATTATGTGGATTAGCCCTAGAAAAAGAATCATAGGGTCTATTTATAGGTTAGAAACCCTTGGAAAAAGATAAGGATCAAAAACTATCTTTTCTAGAATTTTACATGACGACGATCCGGATCGGAGATCGGCGATCCGGATTGCAGTAGCGAGAAAAACAGTTTCCAGAAAAACGAAGGTTCGGGATCCGGATCGAAGTGCCTGATCCGGATCGTTCATACAGTTCACCAAACATCAACGTTCGGGATCCGGATTGCAATGCCTGATCCGGATCGCTCAAATAAAATGGTAAACCCAGTGTTCGGGATCCGGATCAAGGAAGCTACGATCCGGATTGAACTGGTGTATGAACGAACAACCTTCGGGATCCGGATTGCAAAGTCTGATCCGGATCCTGAACATGTCCCATGTCCAGTTTTTGATATTTATGCAATTAGAAGTTCATCCAAGTGTTTCTACACTATAAGAAGTATTCGGATCACCAAAGATATTAAGTTAAACATACCTGATCCTTTTGAATTCTTCTTTCTTGAGATTGAGTTATATGATCCAATCCTTCTTTACCTTCAATCTTCAAGACTTAACGAATTCACGAAATACGCCAACTTAAATTCCGTAACATAGACAGGCACAGGTTATCTCCTATTTACTGTCCTTATTCATTTATCAGCATGCTTTAGTAAGGTAAGATCATATCGATATCTGCTTTATTTTATATATACCATCTTGGGACATTTGTATGCTTGTATGGTCACCTAGATAGGCCACCTTTTTCTGCTACACTATCATGCTGGAATTGACATAGGAGAAACCCCTTTTGTTATTCTTTTCTCCTTTCATTTGAGGCTCAGGGTATTTGCAGCTCGTGCGCGAGCAGGTGGATGGGATGTGTAGTCAGGTTCTTGGGTTTGGGACAGGCAGGGTATTGCGGCAACCGCGGACATTGGGCGATTGACCGGAGATTTCTTATGCATCAGATGGGGTATCAGGTTTCTTGTGGATGGAGTTCCCACGGTTTGTCAATCTTGCACCGGGTTGGGATCGGGCTATTTTGTGGAGGGTTTTTCCATTGATCATGGTCACGATCCAGTCCTGCTATACAGTGATACTTGAGATACTTGTGATAATGGTTACTTTACTCGTGTGGGTCGCTCCCCCTCGAGTGCCACTCGGAGTAGGCGATTGACATAGCGGCCAGTGAGTACCGGACCCCGAGTTCCGGTCAGTGAGTGCCGATCTGTTAGCAGATACTTGAGACAGCAAGCAGGCAGTACCAGTTTTAACTGGTGGAATTCGATTGTGTTTATTTGGTCAGATATTGTTTCCTGATGCATTCATACGGACTTTCATTTCGGTATCATATTTAGAGGCATCTCTAGTGGTAGCTTTTCATCAGGAGTCTTATTCTTTTTAGCATACCACCTGTTTCCCTTTTGCCTCGGTAGACCTAGTGGGCGTGTCAGAGTTTGAGGTTTTACCCACTAGGGGAGGCTACTGGTTTACTAGTAGTTCTCACCCCCATTCTTCTTTCCTCTTTTCCTTCCCCTTGTTTTGCAGTGTCTTCTGCGGGTGCTACTGGGCTTCAGTGGCGGGTCGAGGAGAGAGGACAGCGAGTAGATAGATCTCGAGGCAGATGAGCGTGTTAGCTGGACTGTTGGTGTACCCATGTTGTCCTCAGACGGTTGTACTTTCACTGTTGGGACTGGCTTTTTGCCAGCAGGTTGTATTATTATTTGTGAGCTAGGAGACTGATGTATCATTTATACAGATGTACTTGTATTTTATTTCCAGCTTCAGTCTGAGATGTATTAGTTTTAGTTCAGCTCTGTCTTTATTGCTCTTTTATATATCTCTTATATCTAGCAGGTTTCTGGCGCTTCGTGTACACGGGAAATACCGTGTGCACGACGGATCTGTGGACGGGCCCGGTTCTGGTTTTCACCCGGGGCGTGACAGCTGGTGCCTCGACTGTCGAGAACTCCTAGTCTCTGTCTCCTCTGAGACTCATGATCCTGAGACTGGAATCATGACAACCTCGATCCACTCGACTGTCCCAAAATCAGGTGATACTGGACGCCTCTCTCTGGAGCTGGTCCCTCGCGTCTTCGTCCCTCTTGGACGTGATCACTGATCCTCGGTCAATCCATCGAGCACTTCACCATCGCTGCATCTGAAGTCGGCGCTCGCCGAGAATACTCCAAGAAAGAGATTCCCGATGCAGTCCTTTCTCAAGCATGATCAACCCTTCTAGGCCTCATCCTGGCAATATGGGGCGCACTGCTCATCATTGCAGAAACTCACGAACATACTCCTGAAGAGGTCAACTCTCCTGCTGCAGGCGTCTCAGATCCCCTTCCCA
>JAQNDB010004002.1:0-26124 GCA_029204045.2 Tillandsia leiboldiana | reverse complement strand
GACGCCGTGGATCGGCGTTGGGCGCAGATCGTGGATTCGAGAAGCGCCTGGAGCGAGCGGAGAAGATCCTCTAGGAGCGTATGGAAAAGGTTGAGTCGTAAGTGTGTACGGTAAATCACCTTGTACGTGTTTTAATTCTAGTGGAATTCTGCCGTGTTATCGGTCCCCGTGGTTTTTACTCCGGTGATGGAGTTTTTCCACGTAAAAATCTTGCGGTTATTTTCATTTCCGCATTGGGTTTTTATCGCAACGATTTTTGAGTGTTTATACGTTTACACCTATTCACCCCCCCTCTAGGTGTTTTTTCCCCTATTTAGATCCGTATTATTTAGACCCCAACAAGTGGTATCAGAGAGGGAATAGGGTTGTGAACAATGGTTGAAGGTGGAACATCAATCGACCCCTTTCTTTGATGGAACAAATTATGCGTACTGGAAAGTACGGATGAAAGCCTTTTTATCTTCCATCGACGAAAGGGTGTGGCATCAATTGAATCAGGATGGACTAATCCTGTCACGCCCCGGGGGCTTGTTTTAGCGGAAACGATCATAAAAGCCGAATATTTGACGCGTAAATTTTTTTTTTTTAAAAGAGAACCCCTCTTCCCCGGCGCGTGCCCAGACCCGCCACACGTACAGGGTCACTCTGCAACCGGACAGAGTCTCCCCTGTACGTGCACGGCGTAGCGTTCAGTACATGTTCCAATATACACAACCAATCAATCACCACAGTTGTTCACAAGCAACCAGTATTCTAAACTAATAAAAGAAGAACGTATGGCCGATCAATTTGGAAAGGATAAATCCACAGTTTGAAAGACTACCCGCGCACGTTTTGAAAGCTAGTTTCGAAATCAGCTTAAATTCACAAGGTTTTGAAACCAGTGCCCACACGACACTTAGATTTTTAAAAACGGTTTTCGCAATCTTTTCCTTGGCTTCTGCCTTCTTGATTTTCAAATGGGCCGATAGAAATAAAAGGGAAAGATATTCCACTAGGGGCACTAAATGTAGCCCGTACCGACATCCATGCCGACCCCACGAGGGTATCGCGAACCACTCACATGACTACAGAGTAATGAAAAGCGAGAATAAAAGAATAATACAGTCCAGGGTCCCCAGCGACCCAGCTGCTCCTGTCCCGTCCTCACCGCCGCCTACCTCCCTCCCCGTCTGGACCCTGTCACGAAGTGGGATGTCAGTGACGCAGAAACAGTAAGCAGGAGAACTATAGTAAAACAAACCGTGAAGACAACTGGAGCAACCATCCTCCCAAGGAGGAAAGGCAACCTGTACACCTGCATCCTGTAATACCCGGCCGCGTCGGTTCACTACCGACGGCCCCATACCGTACCTGCAACACCGCGACCGCGCCGGACAACTAAACCGGCGGGTCGCTCCGCTCGCACCTAGGCGCCTCAACCCCACAGCTAATAAGGGGCCCCCACTACGTCACCTCGTGGGTATACACGGGTTCTACGACCTCTTTTCCGGAAAAGCGCACCCTCTGCGGTGGCCAAACCGCGGGTGCGCGTGTGGCAACCTCGAGCCAAGTAACCGTAACCACCATCATGTCAGTATCACAATAAGAATAGTAAGAGTAATGAGGTAAATGAGGTAAAGAGCATAATCGAAAACAAGGTAATACTGCGCGCACTCGAAGGTGGCCCGCTGACATATATGGGTTGAAAAAGAAGAACACCGTCGGCAATCGACGCTAGTCATTATAGCGAACCCACTAACATGCATAAGCTATCACCGTCATTATGTAACCCCAGTACACTTAGAATAGACCCCGTCCAATAAGATAAAATTTAGAGGCTAGGAATAAAGTAAAAACAACCCACCTGAATGAAGGCCGATCCCGAACTCCCGCTAGATTACCGGGAGGCTGGTGCTGAACTGCTGGGCCCTGAACAGAGACTGTAGTCAGAACTAGACTCACATATACCCGTCCCGACGACACGACAGTAACGGAGTGTTTATACGGGGCAATATTGCCGATTTACCGCACAGAATCTAACTCTCGATCAATGAGGACCTACTGAACTCTAACAAGATGCCTAGTAGGCGTGTAAACGCTGTCTAAGGACAGCCAGCAAGTCCGAATCGCATTTTAGTCCAAAATGTAATTTAATTTGCCTAGAGCTATTGCATTAACCCAATGTTTCGACTCGTTCTCAAAATCCGGGAGTCCAAAAGCTGCGCCGTAACTTTCAGCGCGTTTGTTATGACGAGACGAACGCCGTGCTCACAGAATTGGACTGCCACGGTTCCCGAGAATAAAGTTGGCCCATAAACCTTTTTGTGTCCAATTCGCAACTATGCTAGTACACAACCTAGACTTGATCAAATCTAAAGTTAGATGGAGCATCATGTTAAGCACGTACTGTGGACAGTGGGGCTCACCTGAGGGGGGCCGGAGGTCGGCCGGAACAGTGGCCGGAGCAACACCCAAGAATGGCTCAAGCTCGGTTTTGGGTGATCTTGGTGCAACCAGGTTCCGACCTGTTTCAAGGGTGAGCATAGGTTAGAGGAGGTTCCCAGAAGAAGTTTAGTCCATGTGGGGTCGAGCCCCGGCGGCCGGAGGCGACGGCGGCCGGAGATGAGCCCGAGAAGATGGTTTCGGGTGCAACTGCGGGAATCAAGAATCCGACGTTAGGATTCCCATGCAACACCACCATTGGTCACGAAATGATGAGAGGGGCCTACCTGCACCGTTTTCCGGAGGTCTGGAGTCGCCGGCGGGCGCGGGGCGGAGCTCCGGTGAAGCTCTAAGGCTCTAATGGCAGATTCCGGCGAGGTAGCTCGGGCCGGTGGGACATGGACCAGAAGACCCTATCGGTTACAGGAGTCTTGGTGCAGTGGTGGCCGACGCCGGAAGGCAGCGGCCGGCGCCGGGCCGGCGGACGATCGGCGAAGGTGCCAACAACCCGGTTCCTAGGGCAACTTCGTTTGGGCTCGATCCTCAACCGATCCGCTTCCTGCTTCGTGGGGATGTTGCAGTCACCGAGAGGAGCCGATCCAACGGTTCTGATCGAGCGCTTGATGGCCGGATCACGCCGGCGCGCGAGGTTCGGACGGGAAAACGATACTTCCGGCAGCTAGCTCTCCGGCCGGTCAACCAGGGCACCGGGGACCGCGGGGCTGCACCAGGGTAATCCTTGGGATGTCAATAACACAGTGCTAGGGTCCCCGAAATGAAACAAGAACAAAACTTCCATACTTGCCTTCGCCGGAGACTAGGAAAAAGGAGGAGAGGTCCCGCGGCGGCGCACGGCGGCGGTCGGGGGCAGGTCCAACACAGGTCGGCTGCGGCTTCCGGGAGGACTCCACTGGACGTGGTTTTGATCGCCAAGACCTTGTGGTTGCCTTCCTCTCCAAGAACCGAGATCAAGAGCTTCTTGGTCTCCCTTTTTCCGGCAAGGGGAGGCGGCGGCCCGGTGCGGGGAGGGCTCCAGGAAGCAAGGCAGCGAGGAGGAGGGTTGTGAGAAGCGGCTAGGGCAGAGCTCTTGCGTGGGTTTTTCTTGAAAACCCTAGCTCGGTGTAAATGCCTCTATATAGCAATACGCATAATTGCATTTCAGCCCTTCAAGCCCTTTTAATAGCTATTAGGTCCACTACGGTAGCTATACTTTGCACTTAAGTCCTTATCTAAGAATTGGCACGCAAATCGAGGCAACTTCAATGGGTTTTATGTGAAATTATCCACTTTTTTGCCTTATTTCACGCATTTCGAGGCGATCTGGTCGTCGAAACGGAAAATGGACTGCGCCATGACGTCCGGCTCGACGAGACCTATCAGGTAGCGATCTCTGATTTTAGCGAAAACTGCCCGGATAAAATCTCGGTCCATAATAACTGTGTCAAAATACAGTTTTTTGCGCTTTTCGAGATTCCAGAGTCGTCAAACAGAATTTTCGACTGCGCCATTGCGTTCAGAACATCGGAGCCGTTCAAATCGACTACCTGAAATGCTATGTTCGGATTCCGAACAGTGAATTAGTCAACGTGTATTCGTCAGGTCCCGAAAATCAGGGTTACTGTTCATATACAGTAATTCACTTAAGCGACCCTCTGCGCAGACCACTGTTATATTGGTGTCGGTAATTTTTGCCCGCTTCTTCGCTGAATTTTGGAAGATCCGACCGTCAGATCGAAAAGTGCTGAATATAAATCTCACTCAGTTCGACGAGACGATCGCAACGGTCAACTCGGATTTCCAAGATCATGTCCGGATTGGAAAGTAGCCTTTTTTGTCTCGTAAACGTGCAACTCGCACACTGGCAATTGACTAGATAAATCAACATAGGTCTTTTGAATTCAACAACCAGGTCAAAATTCACTTTTAGACTATTTATTAAAATAAAATATTTAGAGTTTTTACATCACTTACAACTTAAAGAAGTTTCGTCCCCGAAACTTACAACTTAAAAGAAGTTTCGTCCCCGAGACTTACAACTTAAAAGTTCATTCCCGGAGCTTACCGCCTGAAGTCATACTCTATGAAAATGCTCAGAAAGTTTAATCGAGGGCTACAAGTCAGTCGCAAGGTATCTACAACACTAAGGCTACTAATTTAGACCCAATCTGGTACTCCTCATTATAGGGCAGAGTATTTCCTCAGTTCTTTCGACCGTTCCGTTGCCTGTAGCCAACGTGCTTACCAAAAGAACAGCGGAATACTAAAGGTTTGTCGCCAACAACAAGTTGGGGACGCAACTCCTACCAGAAGGTATATCACATACTTCCCAACACAATCTCAGTGCCAAAACATAACCTTTATCGAGGGTTACCTACCGCCTCGCGGTCATGAACATCGCCATGACTACCACTTAGGTGAGTCCACGTCGATCCACAAAACCTGTGCGAAAGGTGGGGTCAATTTGCATCGGAGACTGTGCAATTCACGCACCGGTATGCGATTTGCTAAGGTAGATTGGCTCCCTCGCCTGTAAGCACACCGGACCGGAACGGTCGACGAAACGAGAGGTAGAGCTAAAGGCAGGAGGGCTCGCAAGGGTCTGGTAGGGTCGGGTTTGCTCCGGCCCAAACGGAGCTTCTATGAAGCCGAGGGAAGGGAAGGTAAACGGAAAAAGGAAAAGTAGAAACAAAGAGAGATAAGTACCTGTCATTCCCTATTTCGGGACGACGCGTCGTCTGCCGGGGCGGCCGGGGGCGTCCGCCCACAATCCTTGGGCCAGCGTCGCACCCGCGTGTTGGGGTGGGGGTTTGCTGTCTAAGGAGTCTGCACATCGCTGGTCGTCGGGCGAGCCCTTTGTCTGCACGGGGGCCGCCGCGCTCTTTGTTCCTCTTGGCGGTGGTGGCACGGCGGCGGAGGCGGGGGTGGGCCCTTGAGGGCAGGAGAGGTGATTGTGATCTGGCAAGCCGCACCGGTTACAATAGTGGTACCTCCAAGTGCATTCCGTCACTGGGTGCGCGCCCTTGCAGATGACGCAGGATCCCGGTTGCGCGTGCGCGCTCCCCTTAAGCCCTCGTTCGACCTTCGGTGCTTGCGTCGGGCGTGGATTAGGTCGGCTCTCTGGATCGGTGCCCCCTTGAGGGGTGGAGGCGGCGGTTCCCTTGGGCTCAACATGTCGCGGCGCCGAGGGTCTTCTGACAGACGGCTTCAGAGGGCACTCATACCGCGTGTGGCCCGGCTTGCCACATCGGAAACAGTGTCCGTCCCGCCACGGGCAGCTCGTTATGAGGTGTGCATTGCCGCATATGACGCACGGTTTCGGTGGCTTAGGTCTCTCCTCCGTCGTCTGCCCGAGGTTCTGCCCGGCTCTCGGGCGTTTGCTCCGCCCGGCCCCTCCGATGGGGGTCCCCGGCCGACTCGGGGTAAGAGCATTCCTGCCGGGCGCACTCTGCGTTGGTGTGCACGATCAGGTTAGCAGCCTCCTGGACGGCGGGAGGGCCCGTCGGTGGCATCCCGGGAGTGGCAACGCTCTCTGCCTGCCGCCCCGGAAACCGGTCGACGCCCTCGAGTTCCTGTGTCAGCATGCTCAGGCGCTCCGCGAGAGTCAGCAGTTGCCCAGCCACGTCGCGCAGCTGGTTGCGGAGCAGGCGATTGGCTTCGTCGGCGATGTCCATTTCCGTCGTCGGTTGCTGGCTGAGTCGGCCCCCGATCTGTATGCACACAAAGAAGGTCGGCTTTAGTCTTTGCTAATTCATCAACGGTACATCGCACCACTTAGCGAGGGAAGGGACTCGGACTCTGACTCTGCGTCCCCGGCCGATGATCTAGTACGGGCCATGTCTGTCACACATCACAAGAGTCAACTTTAGACTACCCTACTAACAACAACCATAAAGTGAGAGAAAGGACTCAACATTTCCCCCCCCCCCCCTCGGTCACTCACGTTCTACAGTCCTATGCCCTACCCATTTCATTCGTATGTAGGCATGTGAGGGTTGTCCACGGATGTCGGCACTAACTGTTGTGATTGAAAGAACTCTCTGATACCATTTAATCTGTCACGCCCCGGGGGTTTGTTTTAGCGGAAACGATTCATAAAAGCCAAATATTTGACGCGTAATTTTTTTTTTTTTTAAAAGAGATCCCCTCTTCCCCGGCGCGTGCCCAGACCCGCCGCACGTACAGGGTCACTCTGCAACCGGACAGAGTCTCCCCTGTACGTGCACGGCGTAGCGTTCAGTACATGTTCCAATATACACAACCAATCAATCACAACAGTTGTTCACAAGCAACCAGTATTCTAAACTAATAAAAGAAGAACGTATGGCCGATCAATTTGGAAAGGATAAATCCACAGTTTTGAAAGAGCGCCTACCCGGCGCTTACGTTTTGAAAGCTGGTTTCGAAATCAGCTTAAATTCACAAGGTTTTGAAACCAGTGCCCACACGACACTTAGATTTTTAAAAACGGTTTTCGCAATCTTTTCCTTGGCTTCTGCCTTCTTGATTTTCAAATGGCCGATAGAAATAAAAGGGAAAGATATTCCACTAGGGGCACTAAATGTAGCCCGTACCGACATCCATGCCGACCCCACGAGGGTATCGCGAACCACTCACATGACTACAGAGTAATGAAAAGCGAGAATAAAAGAATAAATACAGTCCAGGGTCCCCAGCGACCCAGCTGCTCCTGTCCCGTCCTCACCGCCGCCTACCTCCCTCCCCGTCTGGACCCTGTCACGAAGTGGGATGTCAGTGACGCAGAAACAGTAAAGCAGGAGAATATAGTAAAACAAACCGTGAGGACAACTGGAGCAACCATCCTCCCAAGGAGGAAAGGCAACCTGTACACCTGCATCCTGTAATACCCGGCCGCGTCGGTTCACTACCGACGGCCCCATACCGTACCTGCAACACCGCGACCGCGCCGGACAACTAAACCGGCGGGTCGCTCCGCTCGCACCTAGGCGCCTCAACCCCACAGCTAATAAGGGGCCCCCACTACGTCACCTCGTGGGTATACACGGGTTCTACGACCTCTTTTCCGGAAAAGCGCACCCTCTGCGGTGGCCAAACCGCGGGTGCGCGTGTGGCAACCTCGAGCCAAGTAACCGTAACCACCATCATGTCAGTATCACAATAAGAATAGTAAGAGTAATGAGGTAAATGTGGTAAAGAGCATAATCGAAAACAAGGTAATACTGCGCGCACTCGAAGGTGGCCCGCTGACATATATGGGTTGAAAAAGAAGAACACCGTCGGCAATCGACGCTAGTCATTATAGCGAACCCACTAACATGCATAAGCTATCACCCGTCATTATGTAACCCCAGTACACTTAGAATAGACCCCGTCCAATAAGATAAAATTGAGAGGCTAGGAATAAAGTAAAAACAACCCACCTGAATGAAGGCCGATCCCGAACTCCCGCTAGACTACCGGGAGGCTGGTGCTGAACTGCTGGGCCCTGAACAGAGACTGTAGTCAGAACTAGACTCACATATACCCGTCCCGACGACACGACAGTAACGGAGTGTTTATACGGGGCAATATTGCCGATTTACCGCGCAGAATCTAACTCTCGATCAATGAGGACCTACTGAACTCTAACAAGATGCCTAGTAGGCGTGTAAACGCTGTCTAAGGACAGCCAGCAAGTCCGAATCGCATTTTAGTCCAAAATGTAATTTAATTTGCCTAGAGCTATTGCATTAACCCAATGTTTCGACTCGTTCTCAAAATCCGGGAGTCCAAAAGCTGCGCCGTAACTTTCAGCGCGTTTGTTATGACGAGACGAACGCCGTGCTCACAGAATTGGACTGCCACGGTTCCCGAGAATAAAGTTGGCCCATAAACCTTTTTGTGTCCAATTCGCAACTATGCTAGTACACAACCTAGACTTGATCAAATCTAAAGTTAGATGGAGCATCAAGTTAAGCACGTACTGTGGACAGTGGGGCTCACCTGAGGGGGGCCGGAGGTCGGCCGGAACAGTGGCCGGAGCAACACCCAAGAATGGCTCAAGCTCGGTTTTGGGTGATCTTGGTGCAACCAGGTTCCGACCTGTTTCAAGGGTGAGCATAGGTTAGAGGAGGTTCCCAGAAGAAGTTTAGTCCATGTGGGGTCGAGCCCCGGCGGCCGGAGGCGACGGCGGCCGGAGATGAGCCCGAGAAGATGGTTTCGGGTGCAACTGCGGGAATCAAGAATCCGACGTTAGGATTCCCATGCAACACCACCATTGGTCACGAAATGATGAGAGGGGCCTACCTGCACCGTTTCCGGAGGTCTGGAGTCGCCGGCGGCGCGCGGCGGCGGAGCTCCGGTGAAGCTCTAAGGCCTCTAATGGCAGATTCCGGCGAGGTAGCTCCGGGCCGGTGGGACATGGACCAGAAGACCCCTATCGGTTACAGGAGTCTTGGTGCAGTGGTGGCCGACGCCGGAAGGCAGCGGCGGCGCCGGGCGGCGACGATCGGCGAAGGTGCCAACAACCCGGTTCCTAGGGCAACTTCGTTTGGGCTCGATCCTCAACCGATCCGCTTCCTGCTTCGTGGGGATGTTGCAGTCACCGAGAGGAGCCGATCCAACGGTTCTGATCGAGCGCTTGATGGCCGGATCACGCCGGCGCGCGAGGTCGGACGGAAAACGATAATTCCGGCAGCTAGCTCTCCGGCCGGTCAACCAGGGCACCGGGGACCGCGGGGCTGCACCAGGGTGATCCTTGGGATGTCAATAACACAGTGCTAGGGTCCCCGAAATGAAACAAGAACAAAACTTCCATACTTGCCTTCGCCGGAGACTAGGAAAAAGGAGGAGAGGTCCCGCGGCGGCGCACGGCGGCGGTCGGGGGCAGGTCCAACACAGGTCGGCTGCGGCTTCCGGGAGGACTCCACTGGACGTGGTTTTGATCGCCAAAGACCTTGTTGGTTGCCTTCCTCTCCAAGAACCGAGATCAAGAGCTTCTTGGTCTCCCTTTTTCCGGCAAGGGGAGGCGGCGGCCGGTGCGGGGAGGGCTCCAGGAAGCAAGGCAGCGAGGAGGAGGGTTGTTGAGAAGCGGCTAGGGCAGAGCTCTTGCGTGGGTTTTCTTGAAAACCCTAGCTCGGTGTAAATGCCTCTATATAGCAATACGCATAATTGCATTTCAGCCCTTCAAGCCCTTTTAATAGCTATTAGGTCCACTACGGTAGCTATACTTTGCACTTAAGTCCTTATCTAAGAATTGGCACGCAAATCGAGGCAACTTCAATGGGGTTTTATGTGAAATTATCCACTTTTTTGCCTTATTTCACGCATTTCGAGGCGATCTGGTCGTCGAAACGGAAAATGGACTGCGCCATGACGTCCGGCTCGACGAGACCTATCAGGTAGCGATCTCTGATTTTAGCGAAACTGCCCGGATAAAATCTCGGTCCATAATAACTGTGTCAAAATACAGTTTTTGCGCTTTTCGAGATTCCAGAGTCGTCAAACAGAATTTTCGACTGCGCCATTGCGTTCAGAACATCGGAGCCGTTCAAATCGACTACCTGAAATGCTATGTTCGGATTCCGAACAGTGAATTAGTCAACGTTGTATTCGTCAGGTCCCGAAAATCAGGGTTACTGTTCATATACAGTAATTCACTTAAGCGACCTCTGCGCAGACCACTGTTATATTGGTCGCGGTAATTTTGCCCGCTTCTTCGCTGAATTTTGGAAGATCCGACCGTCAGATCGAAAAGTGCTGAATATAAATCTCACTCAGTTCGACGAGACGATCGCAACGGTCAACTCGGATTTCCAAGATCATGTCCGGATTGGAAAGTAGCCTTTTTTGTCTCGTAAAACGTGCAACTCGCACACTGGCAATTGACTAGATAAATCAACATAGGTCTTTTGAATTCAACAACCAGGTCAAAATTCACTTTTAGACTATTTATTAAAATAAAATATTTAGAGTTTTTACAAATCCAACTGAACTTATCTCTGATGTTCACACCTTAAAACCTAGGTCGAAATGGACCAAGGAAGAGTTTGAGTTATCTTCTTACAATGGCAAGGGAATTAATGCTATTTTTAATGCCTTATCTCAAACTGAATTCTCTCGCGTCTCGGCATGTGAGACTGCGAAAGAAATCTGGGATGTTCTCCAGGTTACACATGAGGGAACTAACCTCGTGAAGATTCAGAAACTGCAGATGCTTACGAGCAAGTTTGACTCTATCTTGATGGCAGAAAATGAATCTTTCACGGACTACTATACACGATTGCAAGACATCGTAAACTCATGTGCTAATCTGGGAGAGAAGATTCCAGAATTTAAGATTGTAAGAAAAATCTTAAGAACTCTTCCTGAACGTTTTCGCCCAAAGGTTACTGCCATTGAAACTATTAAACACCCGGACGAAATACGTGTAGAGGAATTAGTTGGTTCATTACAAACTTATGAAATGACTTTTAATACTAACAATTCTTCTGGAAAAGCATCCACTTCTAAGTCTTCAGGTTATGCGTTGAAAACAACTAAGGAAGAAGACGCGAATACATCCTCCTCGGACGATGACGAGAACCTTTCTATGGAGGAATTTGAGAAGCAGCTCGCTCTCTTGACAAGGAATTTTCGCCGCAACTTTCGAAGGGGTAATTCAAGCAAATCTCCATCCTTCGGAAAGTGGAACAAAGGCAAGGGTACTCCAAGTCACAAGTCAAGAAAGCAGGAGAACTTCTCAAAGGATAAGAAAAGTTCAGAAGGACAACTGCAATGCTTCATATGTCGAGGCTACGGCCACATTGCAACGGAGTGTCCTAACAAGTATCCGGCAAAGAAGAAGGCGATGCAAGTCGTCACTTGGGATGACAACTCAACGTCAAATGAGTCGTCTTCAAGTGATGAAGAAAAGAGCTCCACGGCATTCCACGCGTCCACATCTTCACCATTCATGTGCTTTATGGCAAGTACATCTGAGTCGTTGTCCAACTCCACTGTTGAAAAGAACGCAACGGACAACGAATCGGATGATTCGGAAGGTGAAGATTTTGCTCTAGCCTACCACAGACTTTTGAGGGACTCAAAGAAAGTGGCTAAGCAAAACAAGAGTTTGAGAGGGAGAGTGCATGATCTCGAAGAAGAAGCAAAAAGAGCGACTTCTCTCTCAAACGCTCTTGAAGTGGAAAGGGAAAACCTGATAAAAGAAAATGCTTCCCTTCAAGAGTCCAATGAGCAACTTGAGAAGGAACATACAAATCTGGTGGATAACGCGAATCACTTCTCAAAGCTCTACAACGAGGCTCGACAGGATAAGCTGGAAATGACTGAGACCATCTTCCAACTCAAGGATGACTTGCAGCGATTCTCTTCAGGAAGGAGTAAGTTGGATAGACTTCTTGGTCTTGGTCAAACAAATCGGTTCGGCCTCGGGTACACTCAAACTGGAAACAGTCCAAGTTTGAGTGGGACAGTCTTTGTGCCTCAGTCGGTATCTCCTCCTCCGACACCGGAATTCAAGACAAACAACGACAACAAACCTACCTCATCCTCTTCGGAATCGTCAAGCTCAAAGGTATGTTTTCGTTGTAATTTTGCAGGGCACATCGAAAGAAATTGCGAGATTGGAGCTCAAAGAACAAATCAACCACATCTTGCAATTGCTACCAATAAGCTCACTTCCCGGAATTCAAGGAAGGATTTTTCAAAAGAAAAGAACATTGGTAGCACCTCAAACAAGACGATGACAAAAGAAAAAGATCAATCATACAAGACGTCGTCTTCAAGGAGAATCTCTCAACCTTTACCAACATACTCCAAAACTCAAAAGGTTTGGGTATGCAAAGGTGAAACCCCTCCTTGTCTTTAATCGTTCTACGATTAAATCTTGTATAGTTTATGTAGACTATTTTCTTTTCTTCTTTTTCTTTTGGCCAACTCGTCAACCATCCTTGCAAGGTAAATTGTATATTTTTTTCTTATTGGTTGATGTTTTCTCTCGGTTTTCTTGGGTAGCATTCTTGAGAGAGAAAGCTGATACGTTTGATTCTTTTCATGAGATTTGCCATCGTATTATGATTGAAAAGAATGAAAAGATCATTCGTGTTAGAAGTGATAGGGGTGGAGAATTCATAAATTCAAAATTCATTGACTTGTGTACTTCAAATGGCATTAAACATGAATTCTCGGCACCCTATACACCTCAGCAGAATGGTGTTGTTGAGCGCAAAAACAGGGTTGTTCAAGAGATGGCGCGTGTGATGCTTCATAGCCGGAAATTATCGCTACATTTTTGGGCTGAAGCTGTGAACACCGCTGTCTATGTCATTAACAGAGTGTATTTGCGCCCAGGAACCTTGAATACACCATATGAGCTGTGGTTTAGTAGAAAACCGGATGTCAAGTACTTTCGTATCTTCGGGAGTCGATGTTACATCTTACGTGACCGTGAAAATCTTGGAAAGTTCGACTCTCGAAGTGATGAAGGGATCTTTTTGGGTTATTCTACGAATAGCAGAGCATATCGAGTATTTAACATTGAATCTAAGACGATCGTAGAATCTATAAATGTTAAAGTAGATGAAGCTTCTCATTTTGAATCTGAAAAATCTACCCTCGATATCTCTCTAGATGATGATTCTCCTGCTAGTGCATCTTCTTATAATAATACTTCCAATATTAATGATGCATCTAATGGTTCTTCTAGTTTATCTGATGTGCAGGAATCATCTCGTGTACCTCCGAGTACTCCGTTTCAACAAACGCTACGAATCTCCAAGGATCATCCGGAATCGAACATCATTGGAGATCCACAAGAAGGAGTTAGAACTCGAAGGCAGTTGGTTTGCGGATTTGCTTGCTACGTATCTTTAATCGAACCAAAGACAATAGATGAAGCTCTTCAGGATGACTACTGGATTAAAGCAATGCAGGAAGAGCTTCATCAATTTGAGCGAAACAAAGTCTGGGAATTAACGAAGCCTCCAAAGCAACATAATGTGATAGGTACCAAATGGATCTTCAAGAACAAGAAAGATGAAGATGGTACTATCATCAGGAACAAGGCTCGACTAGTTGCTCAAGGCTACTCTCAAGTAGAAGGTATAGACTTTGACGAAACTTTCGCCCCTGTAGCTAGACTCGAGTCCATTCGTATATTGTTTGCTATTGCTTGTCATTTTAAAATCAAATTATTTCAAATGGACGTCAAGAGCGCATTTCTAAATGGGTTTTTAAATGAGGAAGTTTATGTAGCTCAACCGAAAGGTTTTGTAGATCATAAACAACCTAACCATGTTTTTCGTTTGAAAAAGGCTCTTTACGGTCTGAAACAAGCACCGCGAGCATGGTACGAAAGGTTAACAAAGCACCTTTTGGAGAAGGGCTATACTCGAGGGGGAGCTGACAGGACTCTCTTTGTGAAGCATTATCAAAATAATTTCATTGTAGCACAAATCTATGTCGATGACATTGTATTTGGTGCAACAAAAGATAATGATGCTTCTAAATTCGCGGAGACCATGGAAAGCGAATTTGAGATGTCCATGATGGGCGAACTGTCTTATTTTCTTGGATTGCAAATTAAACAAAATGATGAAGGTATTCACTTGAGTCAATCCAAGTATGCACTGGAGTTGGTCAAAAAGTTTGATCTAGAAAATTGTAAAGATTTTCCAACTCCAATGGGAACTAGCCACAAGGGACTTGGAAGTGAATCACATAGTGAGAATGTAGACGAGAAACTGTATAGAAGTATGATTGGAAGTCTACTTTACCTCACGGCTAGTCGCCCGGATATATCCTTTAGTGTTGGGATTTGCGCGAGATATCAATCAGCACCAAAGGAGGTTCACCTGAAAGCGGTGAAACGGATCATCCGGTACATCAAAGGATCAATTAATTTCGGAATTTGGTATCCTATGGGAACAAGTCTGGACATTGTTGGATACTCAGATGCCGATTGGGCAGGATCAGTGGATGATCGGAAAAGCACGAGTGGTGCATGCTTCTATCTTGGCCATTGCCTTGTTGCATGGCACAGTAAAAAGCAGAATTGCATAGCACTCTCGACTGCCGAAGCGGAATACATTTCAGCTGGAAGTTGCTCAACTCAACTCATTTGGATGAAAAGCGTATTGAGTGATTTCCGCATTTCAGCATCTTCGGTAACAATTCTTTGTGACAACACAAGTGCAATTAACATTTCTAAAAACCCTGTGTTGCACTCTAGAACAAAACATATTGAACTTAGATATCATTTTCTTAGAGAGCTAGTTGAATCAAATACTCTTCAACTTTCATATATTTCAACTGAAGATCAATTAGCTGACTTTTTAACAAAACCTTTGGATCAAAAACGTTTTATTCATTTGCGAAAAGCAATTGGTATGCTTTCTTTGAAATAAACTTCTTTTTGAAACCTTTGCTTAAAATAGGTTTTGTATTTGTTTTGTTCTATTCAATATCTATGTTTATACATAGGATAGTAATTGAGCATAGATCTTAATTGACTTTAATTGCATCTGTTCACACATTTAGAAATTTATTATGCTTTTGCCATCATAATATTTCTTTGTTGCAATGATCGTTTATGTTAATTAAATCATCTTCTAAAGTGATCAAAGTCAATTTCTCTCTCAATGATCTCTTGGTATAGTCATTATCTTATTTGACTGTTTAGTCGAGTATGAAATCGAGATCAATTTTTGGTTGAATACTTTATATCTTAAATAATTGATAGCCAATTGAGGGGGAGTCAAAGATAATGTAAAATGCTCAAAAGATGTGGAAAGAGTTACATCCCAATGAGGAGTGTGAAAACTACCACCACATGGAGGAAAGAGCTACCACCTCGGTCGTCCGAGTATTGTGTGCAGCTACCACATGTATACCAAGCATGGTTGTTCAAATTTTTGATTAAGTAAAAATGCATGTTGAAATACTTGACTCTGTCAAATTTCAAGGTTGGTATAAGGTGGGATTTTAAAGAAAGATGCTCAAAGAGCCACTCTCTTCAACAGATTGTCTAGAAATATTATCTACCATATTTGGGATTTCAAACATCTATTGATCTTTGTATTTCATTTTCTTTACCGAATTGATTATTTGATAAAGGCATTACTCATAAGATCAAGTTAGATGTAATTGAAGGTGTTCAACTTTAAGGGATTTAATTCTTGTAAATTTTCGTTTCATTTTTGGATATTACTGATAGATTTGGCATAATCTAATTCTTGTTGTGTGAAATGATGCGTTTTGTTTAAAGTTGATACACCTTTGTGCTTACAATCTTTTTCTGGTTTTTCTTGAATTTCTCTAAAATTTTTCTAAAGAAAAAGTTGGGGCCGATCCGGATCGGGCAAGGTGATCCGGATCCCGAACGCAGGTTTTCTCCTGCGGGCTGACGATCCGGATTGGACCTGCCGATCCGGATCCCGAACGCAGTTTTTTCACTGCGGGTAGCCGATCCGGATCGCAAGCTCGGGAGGATCCGGATCGCGGCTAGGTTTTTATAAAGAACAAAAGGGTTTTGATTTCTTTTACTCCAATCTTTTGTTCAAAAGTTTCCAGAGCGCTTCTCTCTAGATTTCATCCTCCTTGGAAGCTTTCTAACTCAAGTTCTACAGTTCCAAGTAAGTTTTATTGATCAAAATCTCGGTTTTTCACCGTTTTTCTCTTTTCCTCCTCAAACGTACGAAATTCTTGGATCGATTTTGTTTGTGGATGTTTTTTGATCAAATTTCTTTTGAAATAAGAACTCTGGGTTGTTTAGTTTTGATTATATGCTAGGTTTTCTCCTGATTAACGGATTTTTAGGCTTCGATTTCTAAAATTTTGGTTTTAGGGCATATAATAAGGATTTTCGAAAATCATGCAATTGATCTATCTTTAAAAGTCCTTTTGCAAAACTAATTTGATTCTTAGTCTCTCTACATGATTATGATTGTTTGGGTACAATTTTTTTCAATTTTTGAAAACTAAGAATTTTTGTGTTCTTGAGTTGGTTTTCACAGGACACCTTCTTAACTCAAGCACTTTGATCATTGTCGCTCTCTTGGTTAATCCTGTTACTAGTCACAATGGTGCACAAGAGTACATCTGAAAAAGAGGAACCAGATATTTCAACAGGAGATAAGACAACCGAAGGCAGGGAGGACAGCTCAGAGTACGATACTGAAGAATGGGATGAATTCTTCAAAGATGTTCAACAGAAGATTGATGAGCAAAACAAGAAATTTGTCAAAGGCAAAAGGCTTATGAAATCTGCATCAACAACTAAGCAATATAGAAGACGAAAGAATGTCTTAAGAAGTGAAAGTTATCATAGTGGGCCCCTTACTAGAGCTCGCTCACTCTCTGGGGTTCTACAAACTGAATCTCCATGGGTTAAGGGATTGGATGCACCATCTGCTTCTAGACAGCATCCATCACACTCGAAAAGACAGGGTACAGACGCTGTTGTATTGGAATCGCTTCGCCAGGAACAACAAAGACTCTCGGCTGCACAAGAGAGGACATCGAAAGAACTTCAGCGGATTTCCTCTGATCACAAGAAGATCAAGAAGAAGTGTTCAACTATTTCGACAATGCTTAAAGGGATTTTGAGCAAGCTGAGTTGTACCAGCTCAGACTCCTCCGACTGAACTGCACCTTCCTTTCCTTTTGTGCAGGATTACGATTTTAGGATTTAGTTTTATACTTACGTTAGCTTAGTTCTCAGGTTTTACATTTTATTGGAACTTTTTACTCTCCTCACATTTCGTAGTCTTAACTACATTTTGGCTTTGTTTTGTGACAAAAAGGGGGAGAGAGTTAGAGAGAACTTTGAACAATGTTGACTGCATGAAACATCAAGGTAAGTGAACAATGTTTGATATGAAAACTGGATGAACATCAAGGTAAGTATTACTCCAACTTCCATTCTCAACTTGAGGTTTTTCAGCTGTATGAATGCATGCCTCGACTAACTATTTGCTAACTATTTGGGCATGTAATATAACTAACAAGTTGATGTTCACTAACAAGTTTGTGACACTTGGTTTTTGATTGCATAGAAGATATGTTGGTTCTTAACTCTGATCAATTACATATCTATATATATAAGTTTGTCACAAACATGTTCATGACATTTGGTTTTTACGTGCAAAGAAGATATGTTGGTGTTTTTTAACTATGATCAGTTTACATATCTGAATATAAATGTCATGGTAAGTATAAATGAGTTTAAACTTCATCTCTGTTTGTGGTTTTTGAATGATACAAAATTCTTGAGGTATCTAACGATTTCTTTTGTCAAGAATGATTTCTTTTTGCAGAGAGTACAGATGTCTAAGTCTAGAGTCTGTTTTAGGAGTTTAACTCATGTATTGTATTTTGGATCTCCATTGTAAATTTTTGTTGTATGGTGATAGCAACAAAAATATCTTTTTGAATTTTCTTTAGTGGATCTGTGTTTTGTCACGAAACCGCCAAAGGGGGAGATTGTTACGGAATTTGAGTTGGCGTAGTTTCGTGAAAGTTTCAAGTCCTGAAGATTGAAGGTGAAGAAAGTTGGATCATTTAACTCAATCTCAAGAAAGAAGAATTCAAAAGGATCAGGTATGTTTAACTAAAGAATTTGTGTGATCCGAATACTTCTTGTAGTGTAGAAACACTTGGAAGAATCTTTCATTGCATAAAAATCAAAAACTGGACTTGGGACATGTTCAGGATCCGGATCAGGCTGTTCGATCCGGATCCCGAAGGTGGTTCGTTCATACATCGTCGCAATCCGGATCGTAGTCTCTTGATCCGGATCCCGAACGTTGAGTTTACCATCTACCTTGAACGATCCGGATCTTGCTTCGCAATCCGGATCCCGAACGTTGATGTTTGGTGAACTGTATGAACGATCCGGATCGTAGTCACATGATCCGGATCCCGAACCTTCGTTTTTCTGGAATTGGCTGTTTCGTTATGACGATCCGGATCTCAGTTATCACGATCCGGATCACCGTCCGTAAAATTCCAGAAATGGCAGGTTTTTGATTCTTATCTCCTTCCTAGGGTTTCTAACCTATAAATAGACCCTATGTCTTTCTTTCTAGGGTCAATCCACATAGCCGTCATTTTCATATATCATCTTATACGGCTATAGATCCACATATAGAGAAGAAAGGAAATCATTAGAGAATACTCTATGTTTCTTCATCTATATTGATTAGTTTGATTCTAGGTTTTCATACTCACATCTTGAGTTGAATCAAACTAATGAATACTTAGATGGTATTTCCGATCTATCTTGATCTAAGTATTCGGCGGATCATCACCACCCAAAAAACAACGATTACCCCAAAATCGGCGCGTGGATTCGCGTGTCCTTGTGGATTCAAGGTTCAATCGCTCTCGTGGATTCGGAGCGAGGCACGTTCGTGGATTCGAAGGGTGCTATTGGGTGAAGACCGTGGATTCGGTCGGACGTCGTGGATTCGACGTTGGACGCCGTGGATTCGGCGTTGGGCGCAGATCGTGGATTCGAGAAGCGTCTGGAGCGAGCGGAGAAGATCCTCTAGGAGCGTATGGAAAAGGTTGAGTCGTAAGTGTGTACGGTAAATCACCTTGTACGTGTTTTAATTCTAGTGGATTTCTGCCGTGTTATCGGTCCCGTGGTTTTTTACTCCGGTGATGGAGTTTTCCACGTAAAAATCTTGCGAGTTATTTTCATTTCCGCATTGGGTTTTTTATCGCAACGATTTTTGAGTGTTTATACGTTTACACCTATTCACCCCCCCTCTAGGTGTTTCTTCCCCTATTTAGATCCGTATTATTTACGACCCAACAAACCCACATTCTAGTAAGACCAATCCAGACTCGATAAACTCAGCTACACTATCCTATAACCCTGCTCAAACTCGAGCAATATACAGCATGTATCTCAATAACAGGAGAAAGGGGGCCAACATGGTTTCTCCTAAGTCGAATCCCAATGATAGTTTAGCAGTAAAAAGATGGCCTATCTAGATGTCCATACAAGCATGCAACTGTCCTCATGTAGAATAAAATGTGGCATCAAAAGTATTCTCATACATAGGCTAGATCATAAGGTTCTAACATAATAACCCCTTTTTACTAAAAGCTAAATGCTAACATGATAGTTTCATAAGAATGGTCTTACATGATAGGCTCACAATGGTTTAACTTTAAGCATGACTGTAAAAGGGGTGCTCAATCAATAAGTCCAATATAGGGATTTCTCTAATACACATAGTGAGCGAGTCGAAAAATGAGGTATACAACAACCACCCATCTTGATCGCTAAACACGGATGCAAATACGCCCTCTTCCGGGGAAAACCACGGCTCACCGCAAAAACTGCAAAAACAACCCACACGACGCACAATTACTTCCAATACCACAATCTTCCGCTGTCCGCGCAACCAGTCCAGAAAAAAGGGTAATTTTTACCTGCGACATGACCTCAAAAAAATCCAGAAAAATAACCGTTGCGATCGTCGCATCGAGTAGATGCGAATCGAATACTCGCACGTCCCGTTCCGATACCTGTAGGTCAAGATACAATTAAAACACCACTGCGAGCTAAAACTTTCCACGATCGATAATCTGTAGCATTCAGTCCAGGAAAAGTGGAATTATCACCTTCGAAGCAACCTCCAAAAATCCCAGAAATATCACGAAGGCATTCCTCACGATGAGTAGATGTAAAAAGTGTACTCACACTCCTTGTTCCGATGCTTGTGGGCCGAGAAAACCCACAATTACTCCAATACTGTCCAAAATCCCGCTGCAGAAAATGGGGTCACAAGATGGTCCGAGAAACCTAAGAAAAGCTCAAAATGGAGGGAAACTATATATACAAGAATCGTAGCCCTACCTGTCGTGAAAACGCAGGCACAAGAAGCACCCGAAAACTCCTTCGGGGTAGCCCAGGGGAGTCCGCAGACCGAAACACGATGAATAAGGCCGCCTAAGAAGGGACGTCGTAGTGCGCCGAATCGCATTAGACATCGAGGTAGCGTCCTCCAAAAATCCAAGAACACCTTCACAAGGTGCTGCACTCAGGGGGGAAGAAATCTCCTATAGAAGGTCCTCTGTGAAAAAGCCCAAAAAAAGAGCAAAAGGATCAGCAAAGGGGGCCTACTTATAGGCCCAGCCCGAAAAGGCCAAAAAAATCGGATTCGGGCCGAGATCCCAGGCGCCCGAATCCATCGGGCGTACAAAACGCCCCACGCCATCCGTCCGACCAGCGCCCGAATCTACCAGCGCTTGACACGTGTCCCGAACAGGGAACAGCAAGTGCAAGGCCGCTGGAGTGCTGCCGCGTGTCGCGCGCCCATCAACGCGGGTGGGTTGCGCCCCCGAATCGCAGGGCGCCACGTGGCCCGCCCGCGCGACCCGCGAACAGCGCCCACGCGCGTCTCTCCGGCCGCGCCGCCTGCCCCCCACGCATGCACGCATCCCGAGGCGCCCGCGCGTGCCTCCGTGGACCGCGCCGCGTGAGCCCGCTTATGACAGGGCCGCCACGTGGCACCCAGCCGTTCCATGGCTTCCCCTATGCACCCGAATCCACTAAAAACTTTCGGGTGTCCGTTTTTGGGCATCCGGACTTAGAAAAATACAAGAAAATAGTCATTTTCAACATTTTTTCCGCGCTGAGTCCAAATCTGACCTCTAAATAGCCTAAAACCTCTTCCAAAATTCAGCAAAAGCAGCCGAAAGACAGGCTTGATCCAGGAACCTCACTGAGTCCATCTAACACATCCATTTGATGCGTTACGGCCCAACACACCATAATAGGTGTTTCAACTCCACTGATCACGGGAAAAGCTACACGGGGACCAGGGTCACTACAATCGCAACCCTCTCAAAGCAGGGTCCACACTCTATTTCTCACTAATCACAAAGATCCTGGTACAGCTGCTGCTGCGCTATCCGCTCCCAAGACCAACTCATCTGAATAGGGAGCTAGGGGGGCTAATTTAGTCATCTATCAACTATAGCCCATATGTAGGTGTCCAGAATCCCATGCAACTTTTAGGTGATCTAGTGTGTAGAACACCTAGTGATGGTGTGTCTGGCCATAGTGCATCAAAGGGATGCCACAGATGGACCCTGTGAGGTATCTTTAGCTGTTTGGCCTTCGGCTGCATTTGTCGAAATTTTGAGAAGGTTTTTGGTCAAATAGAGGTTGGAATTGGATTCAGCGCGGAAAAACGCTTGAAAACAGCTTTGCTTGTTTGATTCTGAGTCCGGAGGCCCAAAAAGGGACTCCCGGAAGTTTTTAATTGGATTCGGTGGCATGGGAGCTGCCGTGGACCGCCGGCAGGCCACGTGGCGGCCTGTTATTGGCCGGTCCACGATGCTCGATCCACAGAGCATCGCGGCGGGGTGCATGAGCCCGGTGCAGGGACACGTGGCACTGCCTGATTGCGGCTCAAGGTGCGCGGTCTACAGAGCAGGCACGTCGGTGCATGGACCAAGGCGGGAGACCGCGTGGCAGCCCCCGGTTGGTCCGTGCACGCAGCGCGGTCCACGGAATTCCGAAGTAGGGGTGTGTGGACCGGGTGCAGGGAACACGTGTCGGCGTGCCATTCGCGGGCTCATCAGGCGTGGCGCACGGAGACGTGGGACCACCGCCTCGGGGCGCGTGCGTGGCAGCGGCGCCTGCCCGCACGTTGACCGCGACAGTAGTGTGGGATAGGTGGCGCCCCGCCATTCGCGGGCGCCACCTACCCGTTTGACCGGGGAGGCACCACGCGGCGGCACCACACGCGCCCCGCATAGCTGTTTGCTGTGCGGGACATGTGTCGGTCTCCGGGAGGGCCACGTGGCCACTCCCGGCACGCCCCGCACAGCTGTTTGTTGTGCGGGTGACGTGGCGGCACTGGGGCGTTCTGGGCGCCTACAGTAACTCTCCGTGTTTCGTGGATTCGGGCGCCCGAAACTTCCCTGAGCGCCCGAATCTGGGGACATAACCGGAATTTCTTCAATTGTTTGTTGCGGCCTATAAATAGCCTGAGCCGCCTTCTTGTAGTGGCCCAAATTCCCATGCAGCGTTCTTCCGATGAATCCACTGTTAGAGCACCTAGCGTTGGTGTATCTGGCCCATGGTGCGTCAATGGGATGCCACAGATGGACCCTGTGTGTTATTATTAGCTGTGTAGGCCTTCGGCTGAGTTTGCCGAAATTTCGGAAAAAATTAGGCCCAACAGAGGTTGGAAATGGATTCAGCACGGAAAAACGCTTGAAAACGGCTATTTGCTTGTTTATTTCTGAGTCCGGATGCCCAAAAAGGACTCCCGGAAGTTTTCAGTGGAAAATGGTGCATGGGAGGGGCCGTAGACCGCCGGGATGCCACGTGGCGGCCTGTCATTGGCCGGTTCAGGATGCGCGGTCCACAGAGCTGCGCGGCGGGGTGCACAGACCCGGCGCATGGACACGTGGCACCGCCTGATTGGCGGGCGCAAGGCGCGCGGTCTACCGGGTGAGCGCGGCGGTGCATGGACCAATGCGGGGCCACGTGGCAGCCTCCGGTTGGTCGGTGCATGCGGCGCGGTCCACGGAATTCTAGTTGAATGCGTGGACCGGGTGTAGGGGACACGTGTCACCCTCCGATTCGCTGGCGTACCGTGCGCGGTGCACGGAGTCGGGGTCGGTGCCTCGGGGCGCGTGCCCATGTCGGGGCCATGCCCGCGCGCCCGGCGCGGCCGCCGACCGGTCAGCGGGTCAACCGGGGAGGACACGCGTCGCCCGGCTGATTGGCGGGCGCCAACCGCCTCACTGTGCGGGGGCGGGCCACGTGGCAGCCCGTGGGTGGCCCGAACAGCTGTTTGCTGTTCGCGGGGCGACGTGGCGGCTCCTGGTGGATTCTGGCGTGAACAGTGTTGGGCCGGCCCAACACTGTAGCCGCCCGAATGTACCGGGCGCCCGAATGTTTGGGCCCAAAGCCCATTGACTTTGTTTTTCCGGGCTGTTTCGGGTGAGGCCTATAAAAAGGCCTCAAGGGGCCTCGTTTTGAAGCTTTTCCCGAAAGCTTTTTCACTTGGAGCCCTTCACCAATTCTCTTCCTCTCCCTCTTGTGCATCTTTTGGCAAAGTTCAGAATTTTTGGAGGCCGCGACGACGGCGACTTCTACATCGGGGTGCGGAGCGACGATCTACTGTTGGAGGCCCATTTTCGTCGCAGTTTAGTCTGGGAGGTCTACCGGGCTACCCCGACATTATTTTTGGAGACGGTTTCGTAAGAGGTAAATCTACATTTTTCGTGTTGGACACTTTTTCTGGATCCGAGCTTTTCTTGGGGTTCTGGGTACATTTTTAACCCCCTTTGCGACTGTTGGTTGATTTGGACAGCACCTACTTGTCGGATTTTTATCTCCTCATCCGGACATCGGAATTCGACGTTTCAGGACTCTATCGACATCTACTCTTCGCGAGGATCGCCGTCATATTTTTATTGGAATTTTTGGAGGAGTTTTTCAGGTGAAAATTTCGTGTTAATGGGACTGTTCACCACAGATTTTGGGAATGTGGAATTTGTGTGAATTAAAGTGTAATTTTGGTGTATGTTTGTACCCAGGAGTTTGTGAGCACTTCTACCGTGTTGTTGGCTTGGTGGGATTTGTGATTTGACAGTTGTGGGCTTTCTCAGCTGTACGATTCCGGACAGTTAGCACTTTCAGGTGGGTGACCTTGCTTCCAAGAACTCTGGACTGTGTACTAATTCTATGTGTGTAGGATCATGCATGTTAGAAATTGGAGTATTAGCATGTGTAAAACTGTATGTTGTATCTTGTATATCAGTTGTTGAATCTTTTGATTCCTACACTATGTTAAGTAATGAAATCTTGGAATTTGACCTAGCACCCCTGTCATATGTATCATGTTCAGCCAGTCTGTAGAAAAACTCCAACTTGGGCTAGGTTTTTACTGCTCTAGACATTCCACATCACGATACTTCATTTCACTTTGGACTTAGCCTTTCCTCGCCCGAGTTGTGGGCCGAGAGGTCGGGTGGTTGTGGGATGCATTTGCACTCGTGTCTGGGGACCGAGTGGAGTTGATAGCAGTCTGTAGATTTGATTTCTTTGGGAGAGTGATAGTGATGGTAGATCTGGGTTCTTGGAAACTGTCAGAGAGACAGTGAGTTTCAGCTGTGTAGATTCCAGCCAGTGAGTGAGTCAGTGATTTGTTTGGTGGTCGATCTTATTGATCGAGGATTGGATCATAGCCTGCATGAGCCACATTAGAGCTTTACAGTGATACTTATGGGTTACTTTGACTCGAGCGGGTCGCTCCCCTCGAGGGCCACTCCGGAGTAGGCGAGACCGGGTTGTGTACCGGCGTGAGTTTGAGATGTTCTTTAGCGACTTGTTGTTGCAGTGGTCCCTCTGGCTGTGCTTTCGTTGGCAGCCACGGACGCCCTACGTAAGTCCGCTCCTCCGGGACGTAACGGCAGTAGGTTGGCGCAGGTTTGACTGGACCCGATGTGGCAGTCAGTTTTGATTGGGTGATCAGGGAGGAGAGTTAGTTGTGGCATTATGTTCTTTCTGTTCCACTGTTGAGCATCTAGTTAGAGGCATAGTAGCTGTAGAGTTACTTTTCCCAGCTTTCCTTACGGCACTGCATATGTTACTTTTGCCTCTGGTAGACTTAGTGGGCAGACCGTCGGGCTTGTTGGCGGCACCCACTGAGAACTACTGTGGGATGTAGTTCTCACACCCGTTGTGGTGTTTTCTCCCCAGGGACTTCTGCTCCGGTTCCTGCAGCTCTTGTTGCTGATCCAGCTCCTTCTGACCGAGGTAAGGGCGTCGCGACATAGATCCCCTCCTGTCGTCTTCAGTGTGTGAGTAGATGTACCCCAGTTCCATTTTGGTGTGTGTTATGTCGAGTGACTTTTGTAGTGAGGTTTTGAGTTGTACCTTCCTTTCCTGCTTTTATGAGAGACTCCTGTATTCTGGTGAGGTTGGTCTGTATATTTGAGAGATGTAGTTTTATTTTATGTATTTTATTCCAGCTTTTCTCTTTCAGCTCTGATATCTGCTAGTGTAGATGTTTCCTTGCAGGTTAGTCGCTACGCCTATACGGGGCTTCCCGTATGGGCGACGGATCTGTTGGCGAGCCGGGGCGCAGTATCGCCCCGGGGCGTGACACTTCTGTTGCAGGTTTTTCACGTTTCCGAGCTTCAAACCGACTTGAGGTCTTCAGCAAAGT
This sequence comes from Tillandsia leiboldiana, assembly GCA_029204045.2. NCBI lineage: Eukaryota > Viridiplantae > Streptophyta > Magnoliopsida > Poales > Bromeliaceae > Tillandsia > Tillandsia leiboldiana. The sequence continues at coordinate 535 of JAQNDB010004002.1, read as the reverse complement.
TGATCCCCTCGCAGTGCTGCATCCATCTGTGGATTTATGGGATTTTACGTGGCACGCTTATTGAGATTTCTATTTTCTTGGCGCGTCGTGATGCTCCTTCTCCGGTGTTTCCTCCCATCGCGTTTCGGTGCGCGAGCTCCCCCGGCCTATTTCGACCACCTTTTCGAGCGATTCTTTCGCCGTTGGATCCGCGACAGGTAGGGCTTCGATCTTGCTAATTTTAGCATCTCCTAGTTTTGGGTTTTCCTTAGAGTTTTTCCATGCTTACTGGGACCTTTTGTTGCTGTGAGGATTTCAGGGGACAGCAGGGGACAGCAGGATTACTGCGTGGAGTTCTCCGCGCTCGAGCGTCGGATCGGGATGTGCTTTATTTACACCTTTTTGCATCTCTGGCGCGTAGGATTATTTGTAGTTATTTTTTCTAGAATTTTCTGGACTTGCCCGGAGGTATATTTTTTCTCCCTTTATTGTGCAATTGGGATTACAGTTGTGCTGTTGCGAGTTTTGTACGCCCTGTGTTGTGAATTTGTAACTT
>JAQNDB010004001.1:0-26142 GCA_029204045.2 Tillandsia leiboldiana | reverse complement strand
AAAATACGAGGGGCCTGCTTAGACACTGTCAAATTTTCAGGGACATGTCAAACAATCTAAATAGTGTCATCACATGTACACATATAAATACAAATAAATATATGTATCCATGATGTATGTTGGATGTATCACATGATGAGTAAAGCCAAAATTTTTTCTCGCGAGTTTAATTAAGTAGAGATCCTTAGCAGAAAACTTTGGGGGGTAGCCATTCTTATCTCTAACTAGTATAATACCCGCGCTTCGCTTGCAACTCAACAATCTAATTAAGTATTAGATATTAAATATTTAGTAACGAAGTATTAAACATTAAACATTATTATTATATAATAATATTAGACGACTCGCAGCACCGCACGCACGTCAGCAGGGGGCATTCTCCACTGCCGCGTCATGTTCTTCTGTCATGTTCTTTAATTTTTCATAAACATTGAAGAAACATTTATTATGAATCAAATAAATTAAATATTGAATTTTATATTATATTTAAAGATATATATATATATATCTGGACAATATTACAGGCACAAAAAAAATAGACACATTTATGATTTCATTTGTAACAATCTATGAATGAAATTAAATATTCAACTATTATATTTATAGATATCTTACAAAATCTATGAAATGAAATTAAATATTCAACTATTATATTTATAGATATCTTGGAAATAGAGAACCTATAATACCAAATCTCTCATGATTGGAACATTATTCATTTTAAATTGTGAGAATTTGTTCAAAATCTTTTGAAAACATTATATGTAATAAATGTAATATATATATATATATATCTATATATTAATATATATATATATATAATATATATATCTATATATATATATATTATATATATATTGGGAATTAGTAGTTAGAAAATCTTGTGATTTTGGAAAAGAGCTACGTATTCTTAAACCATATATTTATATATTAAATATCTAAATACAAAATATATATATCTTATATATTATATCTTAAAAATCTATGAAATGAAATTAAATATTCAACTATTATATTTATAAATATCTTACAAAATCTATGAAATGAAATTAAATATTCAATTATTATATTTATAGATATCTTGGAAATAGAGAACCTATAATACCAAATCTCTCATGATTGGAACATTTATTCATTTTAAATTGTGAGAATTTGTCCAAAATCTTTGAATAATATTATATGTAATAAATGTAATAAATAAATAAATAAATAAATAAATAAATATATATATATATATATATATATATATATATATATATATATATATATATATATATATTGGGAATTAGTAGTTAGAAAATCTTGTGAATTTTGGAAAAGAGCTACGTATTCTCAAACATCATATTTATATATTAATATATCTAAATACAAAATATATATATCTATATATTATATCTTATATTAATCTTGGGAAGAAGAAAAGAGGTAATCAGCATACACACAGGAAAAGAAAAGACAAAATCTAAAAAACAAATTACATAATCTAAAAAACAAATTACATAATCATATGTTTATATATATTTAAATATTTATTCATTTTAAATTATATATTTAACTAAAATTATATACGACATTTTTATATTTTTATCTGAAAATGTGTACTAAAAATATATGAAAATAATACAAATGACATATTTATATTTTAATATTTTAATATTACTGATCATATTTTATACAAAAAGGATATGACTGAAATCAAACTTATATATATATTTAAATATTATATCTCCAAATCTGATCTTATTATATTAACTAAAATTATATATATTAAATTTTTTTTTTTAAATCTGTACTAAAATATATTTATTTAATTAACTTAAATTATATTACAAATAATGTGATTTAAAATTATACAAATTATATATTTAACTAAAATTATATATCATATTTTTATATTTTTATTATGTTCAAATCTGTACTACTAAAATTATATAGGATATTTTTATATTTTTATCTGAAAATGTATACTAAAATATATGAAAATAATACAAATCACATATCTATATTTTAATATTTTAAATTAAGTGAGTTATTTTAAAATCTATACTAAAATATCTTTTATTTAATTAACTAAAATTATATTACAAATTGTGTGGTTTAAAATAATACAAATTATATATTTAATTAACTAAAATTATATATCATTTTTTATATTTTTATGTTCAAATTTGTACTAAAGTATAGATCTCATATTTTTATATTTTTATTTTAATATCTGTACTGATTATATTTTATACAAATCTATAGAAATATATATTTGGTGATTCCTTTGGACCAAAAAAAGAATCCATATGGACCCTGAAGAATAAACAAATATATGACGTGTTGCAATTGTGTGGGAAATTTTAAGTATAAAGTTGTATTAAATGTAAAAAATTAAACTTCTCAACTATTAATATATATATCCTATCCTAAATATAAAATTAGTGTACAAATAATATTAAGAAATCGTAAAATTTAAATTACTGCACCAAATAAAACTAATTAAATAATAAAAAAAAACGAAAGATAAGATAGAGAGAAGCAAAAAAGAACCGTCGGAGGGAGGAGGAGAAAGACAGAGAATCCCAACAGGCGGACAGGCAACTTGCGCGTGAAAACCCATTGATCCGAGACAACGAACACAATCAGAATTTAATGAGAGGAAAACAGTAAAAAAAAATTTACAATTAGTGGGAAATTAACAATTACAAATAGAATATGCCAGCAGGAACATCCGAGCAGAGAAGAACAAAAATATTTGTAAGTAACGAAAAAGTTTAAGTACTATCTTAAAACATAATTTCAAATTTAAATTTGAGAAACTATTATAAAACTTACACTCAAATAAATTCCAAATTTTGTTAAACTATTTTGGAAGTGAAACAAAAAATTGAATTTTAGCAACTATTTTCAAGCTCAAATGCACTTTGAATTATATAATATAATTAAAATAAACTAAAGTATAAATTCCAATTCTTTATAATTAATTTCAAGTTTAAACTAACAGGAACATCCCAGCAGGAATATCCGAGCAGGGGAGGAATGAGAGAGAGAATGGAACATCCCAGCAGAGAGAAAGAGAATGTATACCGGCAGGAACATCCCAGCAGATCAACGGCGAAGAGAACCGAATCACCAACAAAATACCAACGCGCTGACGGACAAATCGCATGCAAAACACAACCCGAATTCATTTCAAATTTAAACTAACAGCAACATCCCAGCAGCAACATCCGAAGAATGATGTTTACGTTATATAATATTTCCTCTTCCGCGCTAACACAGCGCCACTGCCGACGCCGCCGCCACCAAATAAGAACCGGGAAAACAGAATATTTTTAGAATTAGTGAAAAATTTAAAGATAAAATTTTCGCGGAAGGACACAAAAGAGAAAGACAGTAAACTAACAGGAACATCCCAGCAGGAATATCCGAGCAGGGGAGGAATGACAGAAAGAGAAGGCATACCGACAGGAACATCCCAGCAAATCAACCGCGAAGAGAACCGAATCACCGACAAAATACCAACGCGCGAACGGACAAAACGCATGCAAAACACAACCTGAATTAATTTCAAATTTAAACTAACAGCAACATCCGAGCAGCTACCTCCAGCCACAGCGCCGCTCCCGACGCCGCCGCCATCAAATAAGAACCGGAAAACAAACAACATTTATAGAATTAGTGAAAAATTTAAAGATAAAATATTCGCGGAAGAACACAAAAGAGAGAGACAGAGAGCGTACCAACAGAACGGATGAGGCAACCAGACAGCAAACACAATACGACGAACGAAACACAGAAGCAGAAAACATATTTAGAATTAACAACAAATTTAAAATAAAAAGTAGAACTGTTCAAACTTCTATTATGGTTCAATTTTTGATATTGTTGAATATAAGTATGATCAATCTATGATTGTTAGTTCTTTGACATCGGTGAAAGTGGGTACTTATAAACTTCCAATTATGAAAAGCAGAACAGAAAAAGAGTCAAATCCCAAATCACTAACCGGGCTCAACGGGTCCTCCTTCCCGCTCCGGCTCCACCTCCGTCGAGCTCCGGCGAGGGACCGGCGGAGCAGCCGCCGCGGACGAAGGTCGCGGCGCTCGGCGGAGGAGGAAGGTCGCGTGGCCCACGTTCATCAACCGCAGCAGGCACCGCCTCTCCACCGGCCTCAACCTCCGTCGAGCTGCGCGAGGGAACGGCGGAGGACCCGCGCGGTAGTCCAACTTAAAAATAATTATGCATAAACTAAATGAGAACAAAAAAAAAGAAGCAGTATGTGGATGCTAAATTAAGAATAATTCATTTTAAAATAATTAGGCATAATATATTACATCAAATTTAAAATATGCTAACTAAGAAATAGACTTAGAAATAGTTAGACATAATATATTACATATCGAACTTAGAAATAGTTAGGTATAATATATTACACCAAATTTAAAATAGTCCAACTAAGAAATAGACTTAGAAATAGTTAGGCATAATTAACAAAGATAAAAAAGGTAAACTACATGAAGCATAGCCAGTAATTCTTCATTTGCTCCCTTCATTAGATGAGGTAGCTTCATTAAACATGCAATTAATTTAAATAATACAATATCATAATTTTAATTATATATAATAATAAATGATTAAATAGCGAAACTGATTTAGATTAGATATATTACGTAAGTCGAAATCTCTTAGTATACTGTATTTCAGATAAGTCATCAACAAATTGTCACGCCCCGGGGTCGAACTGCGACCCGGCTCGCCAACAGATCCGCCACCTATGCCAAACCAGCATAGGCGAAGCGTCCTACCTGCAAGAAAAGTACTACAGCTAAACAGATATCAGAGCAAAAAAAATAAAAAGTCTGCTGTATAACTAAATCAATCACTGTACAACTGGAAATAATACAACAATGTCCGTCTCCCAAAAAGATAATCATACATATCCTCATATACAACTCAGAACTCAACCGGAGGTATCTCCAATAAATACACAGTGTACAGGGCTCTCAATACAGAACAATCCTCACTACAACAGTCTCTCAAAGAAGGAAAATAAAATAACTAATCTACTGAAGCCTCCTCAGAAGGGGTACCGCTACAACTCCAACGACGGGTAGGAAACTAGCTCGCGACTTCCCTCGCTCGGTCAGAAGGATCAGCAACAGGAACAACAGGAAACCAGAGTAGAAGTTCCTGTGGAAAAGACACCACGACGGGTGTGAGAACTACGTCCCAGTAGTTCTCAGTGGGTGCCGCCAACAAGCCCGACGGTCTGCCCACTAAGTCCACTAGAGGCATAAAGTAACAAAAGCAATGCTGTAAGGAAAGCTGGAAAAGTAAACTCTACAGCTACTATGCCTCTACCTAGATGCTCAAGGAGTGGAACAGAAAGAACATGATGCCCACAACTAACTCTCATCTCTGATCACCCAATCTGAACTGACTGCCTCCTCAGGTCCAGTCAAGCCTGCGCCAACCTACTGCCGTTACGTCCGGAGGAGCGGACTTACGTAGGACGTCCATGACTGCCAACATGCGCCACCTACTGCCGTTACGTCCCGGAGGAGCGACTTACGTAGGACGTCCATGACTGCCAACACCAGCACAGCCAGAGGGACAAATGCAACGACAAGTCGCGAAAGAAAAGCTCAATCTCACGCCGGTACACACCCGCCTCGCCTACTCCGGAGTGGCCTCGAGGGGAGCGACCCGCTCGAGTCAAAGTAACCCAACTCAAGTATCTCTGTAAAGTATCTCTGTAAAGTACCTCTGTCAAGCCAAATGCGGCTCATGCAGGCTATGATCCACGATCAAACAGATCGGTAACTCCAAGCTCAAACACAACTCAGTCGGAAAAAGAACCTCGACTCAAACAGCTAAGTCGGAGAACCCTCAACGACTCAATCTGATAATGCACGACCATGGCTGAGTCGGGAAACCTCCACGACTCGATCTGCCAGAACCCCAAGATCCTCAAAGCTAAGTGGGAGAACCATCTCCACCACTAAATCAGAGAAACAACCTCTAGATCACACTCTACCAACTCATAGCACAAAGTCGCATCCACTGCGAACAACTGCCTCTACAGGCCAACATCGCATCCACTGACCCGAGGAAGGGTCCGGGAACCCCGAAAGACTAGAACCTACAATCCAAATCAAACAAGAACAGGGCTTAGGCATAGCCTCTCGTTGTTCTCGTCCCAAGAAAGAATGCAGACCTTAGAACCCAGACCACTCGAATCATCTCGGGTGGTTAATTTATAGGAAAGGGGACATTTCTTACTGAAGCCCTTTGATCTGTAAGAAATCCATATTTCATGATTTTTAGTTCTTTTTAGGAAAACAGTTGAAACCAAGTTTTATATCCAAGCCTCGAAGGGCTAATGCCTTCGTCCAATCAACATGAACCGACTCCGGCGACCCTACGATGCTTGGAAGAAACCATTTGGTTGATAAAAATCATATGAGTGTCCAAAAGGTTCTGGGTTTAAGGTCCTGCTACACTGATCTACCGCTGCCACTAACACAGCGGCGACAGATACAACAAGAAAAAAATAAAACATCTCGGGACCCAGCCGTCTACCCAACGCTCCCGCTACAGAGAACAACCAACTACATCTACCAGACGCCACTCTGCTCCCAAGCACGAGTGTAACATGCATCCCACACTAAAAGATAACACCTGACCACTCGGCCCACTACCCGGGCGAGGAAGAACACTATGTCCAGGAAAGTAGAAGTGTGGATGTCTAAAGCAGAAATAACCCTAGCCCAAGTGAGGGTTTTCTACTAGTCTGGTTACACATGCAACATATGACGGGGTGCTAGGTCAAGTTCCAATAACTATAATATACAGATGGTAGAAAGCAAGGAGATGACAATACCATCAGATAATACAAGGAATAGCAATTCCTACATTCTAACATGCTGCACAAGCATTTCACTATCATGCATAGTCCTACTATAGCAGATTTAAAGCACAGTCCATCAATCTTGGAGACAAGGCCACCCACCTGAAATGCTAACTGTCCGGAGGTCGCACAGCTGAGAAAGTCCAGAAACAGATATCTCTACACACCCACCAATCCAACAATACAGGAACAGTGATCAATACCTCCTGGGTACAAAAAACACAACCCAAAGTTACACTTAATTCCATAAAATCCAAGCATCACAAATCTGCTGGGAATAGTCCCCTTAATGCGAAATTTTCACCTGTAAAACGAACTCCAAAAATTCCAATAAAATATCACAGCGAGCGACTCGTCGAGACCTTCGAAACGGTACCTGCACGCCCAAATCCGAGCCCCGTAGGCCGAGTTACAAATTCCACAGTACAGGTGCGCAAACACTCACAACCACACACTGTAAACTCAAACACAGATAAAAGGGGAATAGTATACCTTCGGGAAAGCCTCAGAAAAATCCCGGAAAAATACAATGATAATCCTTGCGACGAGTAGATCCAAAAGTGTATAGGCTCATCTCGATCCGACACTCGGTGTGCGGAGATAAAATTCCGGCAAGGGGCCGCTGTCCAAAACTCCACCAGAAACAGCGGCTTAGAAATGCCTTCGAAAACCGTGTCATAAACTCTGAATCCAGCAAGATGTATCAACACGAAAGTCGAAGACGTACCTCTCGTGATTCCAACGCCGCAGAAATCGTCCAAAAATACTGACGGAGTAGCTCGGTAGACCTCTCAGATCAAACTGCGACGATAACGGGCCTCCGATGAAAAATCGCCACAACTGCGCTCCGATGCCGAAGTCGTCGATGCCGCGGCTTCCAAAAAATCCGGGCCTCTGCCAGAAGATGCGCAAGATAAGATCTCCAACTTTGCTAAGGGGCCATGGGCAGGGGAGCTCGGGAAAGGGGCAAACTCCCCCACAAGACAGCTATTTATAGGCCCCAGCCCGAAAATCCGAATTTTTGGACTTTTGGCCCAAAGTTTCGGGCGCTTGGCACTTTCCGGGCTGCTACAGTAACGGGCCGGGGCCCGTTACTGTGTGCGCCCGGAACGCTCACGGGCCGCCACGTGGCCCAGCACTGCTCCCCGCGCCCGGCGCACCTGAGCCGCGAACCACGCAGCGCCACGTGTCCAAGCACTGTGCTGTGCTCCGCTGCGCCCGACCAACCACGTGGTGCCACGTGGCGCCCCCAAGTCGCCCCCGACCGCGCCACGCCGCGCCCACGTGCGCGACCGCGCCTCACGCTTGCCGCACGTGGGCACGCGCCCCGAGGCACTGCCTCCCGTCTCGCGTGGACCGCGCGCACCAGAAACCCCGCCAACCAAAACAGCCACGTGTCCGCACCCGGTCCACCGTGCACCCGCGACGATCCCGTGGACCGCGCCTGCTGCGCCCGCCAACTGGGAGCCGCCCCGTTGACCAGCCCCCGGGTGCACGCCTCGCGGTGGACCGCGCGCCTCGCCGCCGCAGCCGCCGCGCTCCGCCGCCCCGCCACCGCCGCCGGGCCCCCTCGGCGGCAGCGGCACAGTACCAACACCTCGAAATCCGTGTTTTTCGCATACGAGACTCCGAAAAATACAAATAAATAGTCCATCTTGACCGCTTTTCGCGCTGGAATCCAAATCCGAAGTCCGATTTGCCAAATTCCTCTTCTAAAATTTGCCGAAAATTCTCGGAGAAGTGTTCTTTACTCAAATTCCGCGCTGAGTCCAATTTTGATATCCATTTCGCGCGAAACCACATCTAAACATCCGACGGGGTCCTCCGATCACTCACGCGATCCATTACACACCCGAAGTCCATCACTTAAGTCCAAATTGGTGCAGAAATACGGCCGACATGCCACAGAGGCCTCCAGAAGCTGCTAATCGCACTGTAGAAGCCCTGCGGAGATCTGGGTCACCACACAAATTATCCCGAACTGCTCATAAAAATATTTATAAAATTTAATATAGAAAGCAAAAACACATTTATACAAATTTATGTAAAATAATTCTAAATAGAAAAATGATAGTGGGACTATATGGAAGAAATTTTCATATTTGGCGATATCTCTGTAAATAAATCTTTATTGATTTGTTTGTTGGTAGTAGGGATTTTATTAATGAAATGAGGGTTAAGATTAGAAATAGTGAATTGAGTATTATTATCCTCTTTGATACATTCTTTACTTCAAATTCCAAACAAAACAATGGTATAGCAATCAGTATCTATAGCAATCTTAGGGGTATATCGAAATATCACATTAAATATCAAAGCTAATTTTACAAAATCTTTCAAAATTAATCTTATTTAAAAATATCACATCAAATATTATTATATATTATGAGAGAAAAAGATATTTAAAAAATTCTAAACAATCTATTTATTTTTAAAAAAAATTAACCATATATAAAAATATCACATCAAATCTCACATAATAATTTTTGATAATCAATCACATCTAAAAATATCACACACACAGTTATTAAATTTGGTCATTCCCAAGTTGTTATTGTTTTAATCTAATTATTACAATGGTCTCTTCAATCATTATCATCCGGGGTGATCGTGGATCCGAAGATTGGATCGCGTGCCACCTGGACCGTAGATTCTCCCAAGATGTGCATCCGCATCTGAGAGGTCGACACGTGGATCTCCTCACTGTAGGGCCCGCATGTCAGTCTCAACATCTACTGCATTTACACATTTTTTTTCTAATATTTTTCTTTTAACATAAATATTTATTATCAATTTTACGGATTCTAAAAAAAAAAGGAAAAAGAAAAGGAAAAAAGTTGATAGCCATATAGTAGTGTTAGAGAGAGGAAAAGAGAGTTAGAGAATCTTACAATTTTTTTTTTTTTAAAAAAAAATTAACTATATCTGAGATATAACATCAAATCTGATATAATTTTAAGAAATTAAATTTTTTGACAATTAACCGTATCTAAAAATATCATATTAAATATCTTAATTATATCAATTATATATGTAAATAAATAAATTCCAAACAAAAAACTTTGGAAATTAACTATATAAGAAAATATCAGATTATATGTAAAGCTAATTTTACAATTTTACAAAATCTGTTAAAATCTTCGGAAAATAATAATCATATATGAAAATATCATATCAAATATAAGAGCTAATCTTATCAAATCTATACAAAATCTTTCAGAATTAACTATATCTGGAACTATCACATCAAATATCATTATGTATTATGAGAAGAAAAGAGAATTATTATTATTTTTTTTTGAAAATTAACTATATATAGAAATATCACGTCAAATCTGACATAATAATTTTTGAAAATCAACCATATCTGAAAATATCACATCAAATATATATATATATATATATATATATATATATATATATATATATATAATATATATATATATATATATATATATATATATATATATATATATATATATATATATATATATATATATATATATGCATTAGTATTTATAGTAATATTAGACAGAGGAAAAGAAGGTTAGAGAATCTTATAAAATCTTTTTTTATTTTGAAAATTAACCATATCTGAAATATCACATCAAATCTGATATAATTTTAAGGTTAGAGAATCTTATAAAATCTTTTTTTATTTTGAAAATTAACCATATCTGAAATATCACATCAAATCTGATATAATTTTAGAAAATTTGTTTAAAATTTTTGTATATTAACTGTATTTAAAAATATCATATTAAATATCTTAATTATATCAATTATATATGTAAATAAATAAATTCCAAACAAAAATCTTTGGAAATTATCTATATATGGAAATATCAGATTATATGTAAAGCTAATTTTACAATTTTACAAAATCAGTTAAAATCTTCGGAAAATAATAACCATATCTGAAAGTATCACATCAAATATCAGAGCTAATTTTATAAAATCTTTCAAAATTAACCATATCTGAAAATATCACATCAAATATCATTATGTATTATGAGAGGAAAAGAAAGTTAGTATTAACTTTTTTTGAAAATTAATCGGAAATATCACATCAAATCTGACATAATAATTTTTTTAAATCAACCATATCTAAAAATATCACATCAAATCTGCTATATATATATATATATATATATATATATATATATATATATATATATATATATATATATATATATATATATATATGCATTAGTATTTATAGTAATGTTAGAGAGAGAAAAGGAGAGTTGAGAATCTTACAAAATCTTTTTTTAAAAAAAAATTAACCATATCTGAAATATTACATCAAATCTGAAATAATTTTAGAAAATCTGTTTAAAATTTTTAAAAATTAACCAAAAACATCATATTAAATATCTGTAAAATTATAAAATTAGCTTTACATATAATCTGAAAATATCACATCAAATATCAAAGATAATCTTATAACATCTTTCAAAATTAACCATATCTGAAAATATCATATCAAATATCATTATGTATTATGAGAGGAAAAGAAAGTTACTGTTCTTTTTTTTTGAAAATTAATCATATCTGAAAATATCACATCAAATCTGACATAATAATTTTTTGAAATCAACCATATCTAAAAATATCGCATCAAATCTGCTATATATATATATATGCATTAGTATTTATAGTAATGTTAGAGAGAGGAAAAAAGAGTTAGAGAATATTTAAAAATCTTTTTTTTTTGAAAATTAACCATATCTGAAATATTAAATCAAATATGAAATAATTTTAGAAAATCTGTTTAAAATTTTACAATTTTACAGAATCTGTAAAGTCTTAGAAAAATAATAACCATATCTGAAAATATCACATCAAATATCAAAGCTAATCTTGTAAAATCTTTTCAAAATTAACCATATCTGAAAATATCACATCAAATATCATTATGTTTTATGAGAGGAAAAGAAAGTTACTGTTAACTCATATTTGAACATATCACATCAAATCTGACATAATAATTTCTTGTAATCAACCATATCTGAAAATATCACATCAATATATATGCATTAGTATTTATAGTAATGTTAGAGAGAGAAAAAGAGAGTTAGAGAATCTTACAAAATCTCTTTTTTTTTTGAAAATTAACCATATCTGAAATATTACATCAAATCTGAAATAATTTTAGAAAATCTGTTTAAAAATTTTAAAAATTAACCGAAAATATCATATTAAATATCTGTAAAATTAGCTTTACATATAATCTGAAAATGTCACATCAAATATCAGAGATAATCTTACAATATCTTTCAAAATTAACCATATCATTATGTATTATGAGAGGAAAAGAAAATTACTTTTAATTTTTTTTGAAAATTAATCATATCTGAAAATATCACATCAAATCTGACATAATAATTTTTTGAAATCAACCATATCTGAAAATATCACATCAAATCTGCTATATATATGCATTAATATTTATAGTAATGTTAGGGAGAGAAAAAGAGAATTAGAGAATCTTACAAAATCTTTTTTTTTTTTTTGAAAATTAACTATATCTGAAATATTACATCAAATCTGAAATAATTTTAGAAAATCTGTGTAAATTTTTTAAAAATTAACCAAAAATATCATATTAAATATCTTAATTATATAAATTATATATGTAAATAAATAAATTCCAAACCCATCTCTTTTCTCTTCTCAGAAGGACAACTTACATTTAAGAATTATAACTCTAGGTAGCTAGTTCCAGAATACTAATTCTCTGATCAATAGTAATTTCCTTACTAATTTATTCTGATAACAGTAATTCTAAATAGGTAAGATCAATGGCCCTTCACTCTCTTTCTCCTATCTAGATATTTCGACTCAACCCCTGAACTTTCCACTTAAACAATTTAATCTCTGAACTTCCTCATTCTTTGCAAGTGCAACCCTAACCTGCTAAAAAAGTCTGCCAACACATTCCTACAAAATGATCTTTTCATACCTCTTTTCAAGTATACTGAAAAAGCCTGAAATTGGTCATTTTATCAGGGAGGGATTTACAACGGATAAGAAAGTGACTGAAGTGTTTAATTGAAAACTTCAAGGACTAAGAAGCATATTGGGATAGGACAGCAACTCTCCTTGCATTTTACTTGGTCTAAAAGAATGGGGCTCCAACAAAAGATAAAAGCAATCCTGCACTGGTCATCATGTAGCATAAGGAAATACTCACCAGTATAGATTCCAAGCTAAAAACATGTTGCATGTCATCAATTGTGCTATCCCCACAAAATAATTTGCATGCCACTCATTTTCACAAAGCACAACAATTATTTCGGGTATGCAGACCATTTCTGTTTCAAATAAATCAGCGTTATATCAATTCACATATGAATCTAGAATGGAAAAAGAATTGCTGCAGTGAGGGGTAAGAAAGCTGGATAATTAAATAAATTATTGTCTATTTAAAGGAGAATAATATGGTCCAAAACATACAAATGAAGAAAGTCCATACTTGATAAACACCGGAGAAGAAACAAATGGAGGGTCACTCCTTCGCAATGCATGGAAACTATCAACCTGCAAGAAAGAAAGAGAAGTTATTTAATAAAGGAATTCAGGTCACAACCAGAAAAAGGAACAATCAATGAAGGAGGAAAAAGAAAAGTTTACCAGCGATTCCACATAAAATTCAGGAATATATAGGAAAACAGTGTCCATATCACTGAGGACCAACTGTCACGCCCCGGGGTCGAAACTGCGACCCGGCTCGCCAACAGATCCGCCACCTATGCCCAACCAGCATAGGCGAAGCGTCCTACCTGCAAGAAAAGTACTACAGCTAAACAGATATCAGAGCTAAAAATAAAAAGTCTGCTGTATAACTAAATCAATCACTGTACAACTGGAAATAATACAACAATGTCCGTCTCCCAAAAAGATAATCATACAATATCCTCATATACAACTCAGAACTCAACCGGGAGGTATCTCCAATAAATACATCAGTGTACAGGCTCTCAATACATAACAATCCTCACTACAACAGTCTCTCAAAGGAGGAAAATAAAATAACTAATCTCCTGAAGCTCTCCTCAGAAGGGGGTACCGCTACACTCCAACGACGGGTAGGAAACTAGCTCGCGACTCCCTCGCTCGGTCAGAAGGATCAGCAACAGGAACAACAGGAACCAGAGTAGAAGTTCCTGTGGGAAAAGACACCACGACGGGTGTGAGAACTACGTCCCAAGTAGTTCTCAGTGGGTGCCGCCAACAAGCCCGACGGTCTGCCCACTAAGTCCACTAGAGGCATAAAGTAACAAAAGCAATGCTGTAAGGAAAGCTGGAAAAGTAAACTCTACAGCTACTATGCCTCTACCTAGATGCTCAAGGAGTGGAACAGAAAGAACATGATGCCACAACTAACTCTCATCTCTGATCACCCAATCTGAACTGACTGCCTCATCAGGTCCAGTCAAGCCTGCGCCAACCTACTGCCGTTACGTCCCGGAGGAGCGGACTTACGTAGGACGTCCATGACTGCCAACATGCGCCAACCTACTGCCGTTACGTCCCGGAGGAGCGGACTTACGTAGGACGTCCATGACTGCCAACACCAGCGCAGCCAGAGGGACAAATGCAACGACAAGTCGCGATAGAAAAGCTCAATCTCACGCCGGTACACAACCCGGCCTCGCCTACTCCGGAGTGGCCCTCGAGGGGAGCGACCCGCTCGAGTCAAAGTAACCCATCTCTGTAAAGTATCTCTGTAAAGTATCTCTGTCAAGCCAAATGCGGCTCATGCAGGCTATGATCCACGATCAAACAGATCGGTAGCTCCAAGCTCAAACACAACTCAGTCGGAAAAAGAACCTCGACTCAAACAGCTAAGTCGGAGAACCCTCAACGACTCAAACTGATAATGCACGACCATGGCTGAGTCGGGAAACCTCCACGACTCGATCTGCCAGAACCCCAAGATCCTCAAAGCTAAGTGGGAGAACCATCTCCACCACTAAATCAGAGAAACAACCTCTAGATCACACTCTACCAACTCATAGCACAAAGTCGCATCCACTGCGAACAACTGCCTCTACAGGCCAACATCGCATCCACTGACCCGAGGAAGGGTCCGGGAACCCCGAAAGACTAGAACCTACAATCCAAATCAAACAAGAACAGGCTTTAGGCATAGCCTCTCGTTGTTCTCGTCCCAAGAAGAATGCAGACCTTAGAACCCAGACCACTCGAATCATCTCGGGTGGTTAATTTATAAGAAAAGGTGACATTTCTTACTGAAGCCCTTTGATCTGTAAGAAATCCATATTTCATGATTTTTAGTTCTTTTTAGGAAAACAGTTGAAACCAAGTTTTATATCCAAGCCTCGAAGGGCTAATGCCTTCGTCCAATAAAACATGAACCGACTCCGGCGACCCTACGATGCTTGGAAGAAACCATTTGGTTGATAAAAATCATATGAGTGTCCAAAAAGGTTCTGGGTTTAAGGTCCTGCTAACACTGATCTACCGCTGCCACTAACACAGCGGCGACAGATAAAACAAGAAAAATAAAACATCTCGGGACCGCCGTCTACCCAACGGCTCCCGCTACAGAAGAACAACCGACTACATCTACCAGACGCCACTCTGCTCCCAAGCACGAGTGTAACATGCATCCCACACTAAAAGATAACACCTGACCACTCGGCCCACTACCCGGGCGAGGAAGAACACTATGTCCAGGAAAGTAGAAGTGTGGATGTCTAAAGCAGAAATAACCCTAGCCCAAGTGAGGGTTTTCTACTAGTCTGGTTACACATGCAACATATGACGGGGTGCTAGGTCAAGTTCCAATAACAATAATTTACAGATGGTAGAAAGCAAGGAGATGACAATACCATCAGATAATACAAGGAATAGCAATTCCTACATTCTAACATGCTGCACAAGCATTTCACTATCATGCATAGTCCTACTATAGCAGATTTAAAGCACAGTCCATCAATCTTGGAGACAAGGCCACCCACCTGAAAATGCTAACTGTCCGGAGTCGCACAGCTGAGAAAGTCCAGAAACAGATATCTCTACACACCCACCAATCCAACAATACAGGAACAGTGATCAATACCTCCTGGGTACAAAAACCCAACCCAAAGTTACACTTAATTCCATAAAATCCAAGCATCACAAATCTGCTGGGAACAGTCCCCTTAATGCAAAATTTTCACCTGTAAAACGAACTCCAAAAATTCCAATAAAAATATCACAGCGAGCGTCTCCCCGAGACCTTCGAAACGGGTACCTGCACGCCCAAATCCGAGCCCCGTAGGCCGAGTTACAAATTCCACAGTACAGGTGCGCAAACACTCACAACCACACAACTGTAAACTCAAACACAGATAAAAGGGGAATAGTATACCTTCGGGAAAGCCTCAGAAAAATCCCGGAAAAATACAATGATAATCCTTGCGACGAGTAGATCCAAAAAGTGTATAGGCTCATCTCGATCCGACACTCGGGTGCGGAGATAAAATTCCGGCAAGGGGCCGCTGTCCAAAAACTCCACCAGAAAACAACGGCTTAGAAATGCCTCGAAAACTGTGTCATAAACTCTGAATCCAGCAAGATGATCAACACGAAAGTCGAAGACGTACCTCTCGTGATTCCAACGCCGCAGAAATCGTCCAAAAATACTGACGGAGTAGCTCGGTAGACCTCTCAGATCAAACTGCGACGATAACGGGCCTCCGATGAAAAATCGCCACACTGCGCTCCGATGCCGAAGTCGTCGACGCCGCGGCTTCCAAAAAATCCGGGCCTCTGCCAGAAGATGCGCGAGATGAAGATCTCCAACTTTGCAAAAGGGGCCATGGGCAGGGGAGCTCGGGAAAGGGGGCAAAACTCCCCCACAAGACAGCTATTTATAGGCCCAGCCCGAAAATCCGAATTTTGGACTTTTGGCCCAAAGTTTCGGGCGCTTGGCACTTCCGGGCTGCTACAGTAACGGGCCGGGCCCGTTACTGTGTGCGCCCGGAAAGCTCACGGGCCGCCACGTGGCCCAGCACTGCTCCCCGCGCCCGGCGCACCTGAGCCAGCGAACCACGCAGCGCCACGTGTCCAAGCACTGTGCTGTGCTCCGCTGCGCCCGACCAACCACGTGGTGCCACGTGGCGCCCCCACGTCGCCCCCGACCGCGCCCACGCCGCGCCCACGTGCGCGACCGCGCCTCCCGCTGCCGCACGTCGGGCACGCGCCCCGAGGCACCTGCCTCCCGTCGCGTGGACCGCGCGCACCAGAACCCGCCAACCAAAAACAGCCACGTGCCCGCACTCGGTCCACCGTGCACCCGCGACGATCCCGTGGACCGCGCCTGCTGCGCCCGCCAACTGGGAGCCGCCACGTGGCCAGCCCCCCGGGTGCACGCCTCCGCGGTGGACCGCGCGCCTCCGCCGCCGCCAGCCGCCGCGCTCCGCCGCCCGCCGCCGCCGCCGGCGCCCCTCCGGCGGCCGGAACAGTACCAAACACCTCGAAATCCGTGTTTTCGCATCCGGACTCCGAAAAATACAAATAAATAGTCCATCTTGACCGTTTTCGCGCGCTGAATCCAAATCCGAAGTCCGATTTGCCAAATTCCTCTTCTAAAATTTGCCGAAAATTCTCGGAGAAGTGTTCTTTACTCAAATTCCGCGCTGAGTCCAATTTTGATATCCATTTCGCGCGAAACCACATCTAAACATCCGACGGGGTCCTCCGATCACTCACGTGATCCATTACACACCCGAAGTCCATCACTTAAGTCCAAATTGGTGCAGAAACACGGCCGACATGCCACAGAGGCCTCCAGAAGCTGCTAAACGCACTGTAGAAGCCCTGCGGAGATCTGGGTCACCACATCCTCCCCCACTAAAAGAAAGTTTCGTCCTCGAAACTAGCTCAACCCAAAAGGTGCCACAAAAACAAGGGTAGGTACATAACACTGCCATCTCCAGCTCTCAAGTCACCTGTCACTCCCCGTGATTACTCCACAACAACAACAACAACCGGTACGGCATGGCCCCAATTGCATAATTCTCTCATCTCATGAGCCAGAATTTGCAACGGCATCCCTCGTACCACAAGTACTCGCAGATCTCAAAGGAAACGAGTCCATCACGGGCGAGGAATCCACAAGCCTAACACTCCTGAGCTGAGACGTGGAAGGAAAAAGGCTGGGGGAAAAGAGAGAACAACCAATGTAGCACGCACCAAAACCGCTCCCTAGTGCCAGCTCAACCAGGCGATCCGAAACATACCCCAAATAGCTCTCCGGTTCCAGGTATCCGCCACCACAGTGGCCCTAGCGGGGTGATACAAAATGCTCAAGAATAACCCAATGGTAACTCCACAGCCACTATGGGAGGCATCACTGACACAAGATCCATCCTCCATCTCTGGCAAAGCTGCAATCGGCGCTAGTACCAGTCACATCATCCATTCGCCATGCTCTCCTGGCACTGCCAAATCCAAAAAAAAACTCCTCACCTCAGCAATAAATGTTGATCTCAGCCAAACTCAAATAGCATCCACATTGGCCAGAATTCCACCGCTGCTCCTATGGCTAACACAATGTGACCCAAGAAGGTAAGCTTCTAAAGCTAAAACTTGTATCTCAATAATCTGGCATACAGCTTCATCCACACAGCATGGTAACACATCCACCAGTGCTCCTCATGCTCCCAGCTGCTCAGGGAGTAGATCATAATATCCCTGGAGGATCTAGTTACCAAAGCAATCAAGTACAGCTGGAGCACAATTCCTCAAACCAAAAGAGTGGCAGGGCGCTAATCAATCCAATAGGCCTTACTAAAACATAATGCCCCTACCGTGTCCTGAACACCATCTTGGCGAAATACTCAGCCGTATGATTCCAAAATCTGTACCTGCATCAATCGTACAACTGCCGGAGTATAATTCCATCAAAAGGTCCAGAATAATACTTGGACCTGTCTACACTCGACCCATAAAAGGGCCCTCACAGTCGTGTATCAACGATGTGGCACTAGGTCAAACAGACCCCTCGATCCATCAGATCCTGCAACGGCGCCATCAGCTCTCACAGCTCTACTGGCAATATCCAATGAGGTGCTGTCGAGGGTGGCGCGTTTCCCCGAACCACGCCAACTCAATCTCTATCTCCCTAACCGGCGGCATTATCAACAGCTCAGATGAAATCACACCCGGAATCTCGTGGCAACAGAGATATCTTTGGGTCCCGGTGCCGCCGTAAGCACCTCTCACCCTGTCGCTATAACCAGTGTGCTCTAACGACCTCAACAACCAAATCTCCTCTCGTCTGCCTCTCAGA
Organism: Tillandsia leiboldiana; assembly: GCA_029204045.2. Taxonomy (NCBI): domain Eukaryota; kingdom Viridiplantae; phylum Streptophyta; class Magnoliopsida; order Poales; family Bromeliaceae; genus Tillandsia; species Tillandsia leiboldiana. The sequence goes on along the minus strand of JAQNDB010004001.1, from coordinate 6,937 downwards.
AGGTCAAAGTCCTCTCCTTCCGCAGTCTAACATCCTGTGGCCCTGTGCCAACCAAAACCCATGCACTAGGTCGAAACGCCGAACTGCCAAAATTACCAATAAGTCTACCCGTATAACTCGCGGCCTCAACTGCATAGGGCATAGACCACAAGCCTCCCCCACATACACAACACTAACAGGAACCTGTACCTCAAGTGCATGTGGTAACAAATCTGCCTCAAGTCCATGCAGGAATGCAACATGCTCCTACTCCGACTGCTGTGATGAAATCACACCTGCGACAACTCGATCCACTACCGTGGCGCCCTCCAACCGGGCGGCACAGATTCATCCGCTCAAAGCAAGTGGTTGTCGCCCAATCTGCCTGAAAATCAGGACTATCCACAAGGGAGCACGTCCTCTGTCTCTGCTCACATTGAGGCGACGAATAAAGTCATCCGCAGATAACAAATCCACGCTACCGTTGCGCTACTCTGATATAGATGCTGATGCTGCCATCGGGGTCCACCCGATCTCTGGCATCTCGAAAATTCGCCATCCAGGTACGGAGATGAGAAATGCCTCTGCCGGTCAGTCTGTCCTCCATCACCCGACGCCAAGCACCGATATCCAGAACTCGCCTCTGGCGGCCGATCCCTATCCAAAGAAACTGCAGCGTCATGCTCCACACACAATGCCTACCCATCGAAGCGTCAATAATCCAAAACGGAGGGACCAACTAAACTGAAAGGTATCCTGGCGCAAACCATTCCCCGTCAAACATATCCTATGCGCCTCGTCCCTCGAAACCTGGAGCGTGTAGTTCGACAACTGTATAAACTCCCTAGCACATGGAGGCTCTCCGAGAGTCTCTCCATCACCACCAACCCCAATTCTGCCTACAAAGGCTCCAACTCAAACCTATGAATCGGGATGGTTCAGACTGCCGGGACTGGCTCCATCGATCAATGATGTCCCTAAGCTCAGCTACTATCCACTATCCACCCTGCCTCGGTGCCTCGGCACTGCTCGTCGGCACGGAGGGGGCTGCTCGCTCCATCGGCGCCACTGGTACAACTGAAGATACCACTGCATAGGAAGAGAGTACTGGAGGACACTCAAGCGGTACTGTAATTAACTGTGCTCTCTGCTCCAACAAGCGCATCAAACATTCCATGGCCTCCTCCTGGCATCGGACAGCCTCCGACGTCTGTGCCATCTGGATCCATAACTCTTGGGTCTCGCTCTGCTCTGATAGCTCTGCCTCCCGCTGCTCGGGTTACTAATCAGATGCGGAAAGCGCATTCCTCACAGCACGACGTCTCACAAGCATCGTAGACCACTGCACAATAACAAACATCAGGACACAACAACCATACGACCCAATCCAGCGAAAGTCTAAGACATGTTATCAATTCCACAGCATTATGTTGTCTGCAGCCAATATAATCGCTTAGGAGCATAAACATGCCAATCACTCATCCCGTCTCATGGGAGAGGTACAAAACTCGGTCAGGACTCTCGCTAAAAGTCACGACTCTCACGTAGTCATCCTAATGTCCAACCACAAGCCTAGGGTGTCTAAGTCCTCAATGACCTACAACCTAGGCTCTGATACCACTCTAATCTGTCACGCCCCGGGGTCGAAACTGCGACCCGGCTCGCCAACAGATCCGCCACCTATGCCCAACCAGCATAGGCGAAGCATCCTACCTGCGAGAAAAGTACTACAGCTAAACAGATATCAGAGCTAAAAATAAAAAGTCTGCTGTATAACTAAATCAATCACTGTACAACTGGAAATAATACAACAATGTCCGTCTCCCAAAAAGATAATCATACAATATCCTCATATACAACTCAGAACTCAACCGGGAGGTATCTCCAATAAATACATCAGTGTACAGGCTCTCAATACATAACAATCCTCACTACAACAGTCTCTCAAAGGAGGAAAATAAAATAACTAATCTCCTGAAGCTCTCCTCAGAAGGGGGTACCGCTACACTCCAACGACGGGTAGGAAACTAGCTCGCGACTCCCTCGCTCGGTCAGAAGGATCAGCAACAGGAACAACAGGAACCAGAGTAGAAGTTCCTGTGGGAAAAGACACCACGACGGGTGTGAGAACTACGTCCCAAGTAGTTCTCAGTGGGTGCCGCCAACAAGCCCGACGGTCTGCCCACTAAGTCCACTAGAGGCATAAAGTAACAAAAGCAATGCTGTAAGGAAAGCTGGAAAAGTAAACTCTACAGCTACTATGCCTCTACCTAGATGCTCAAGGAGTGGAACAGAAAGAACATGATGCCACAACTAACTCTCATCTCTGATCACCCAATCTGAACTGACTGCCTCATCAGGTCCAGTCAAGCCTGCGCCAACCTACTGCCGTTACGTCCCGGAGGAGCGGACTTACGTAGGACGTCCATGACTGCCAACATGCGCCAACCTACTGCCGTTACGTCCCGGAGGAGCGGACTTACGTAGGACGTCCATGACTGCCAACACCAGCGCAGCCAGAGGGACAAATGCAACGACAAGTCGCGATAGAAAAGCTCAATCTCACGCCGGTACACAACCCGGCCTCGCCTACTCCGGAGTGGCCCTCGAGGGGAGCGACCCGCTCGAGTCAAAGTAACCCATCTCTGTAAAGTATCTCTGTAAAGTATCTCTGTCAAGCCAAATGCGGCTCATGCAGGCTATGATCCACGATCAAACAGATCGGTAGCTCCAAGCTCAAACACAACTCAGTCGGAAAAAGAACCTCGACTCAAACAGCTAAGTCGGAGAACCCTCAACGACTCAAACTGATAATGCACGACCATGGCTGAGTCGGGAAACCTCCACGACTCGATCTGCCAGAACCCCAAGATCCTCAAAGCTAAGTGGGAGAACCATCTCCACCACTAAATCAGAGAAACAACCTCTAGATCACACTCTACCAACTCATAGCACAAAGTCGCATCCACTGCGAACAACTGCCTCTACAGGCCAACATCGCATCCACTGACCCGAGGAAGGGTCCGGGAACCCCGAAAGACTAGAACCTACAATCCAAATCAAACAAGAACAGGCTTTAGGCATAGCCTCTCGTTGTTCTCGTCCCAAGAAGAATGCAGACCTTAGAACCCAGACCACTCGAATCATCTCGGGTGGTTAATTTATAAGAAAAGGTGACATTTCTTACTGAAGCCCTTTGATCTGTAAGAAATTCATATTTCATGATTTTTAGTTCTTTTTAGGAAAACAGTTGAAACCAAGTTTTATATCCAAGCCTCGAAGGGCTAATGCCTTCGTCCAATAAAACATGAACCGACTCCGGCGACCCTACGATGCTTGGAAGAAACCATTTGGTTGATAAAAATCATATGAGTGTCCAAAAAGGTTCTGGGTTTAAGGTCCTGCTAACACTGATCTACCGCTGCCACTAACACAGCGGCGACAGATAAAACAAGAAAAATAAAACATCTCGGGACCGCCGTCTACCCAACGGCTCCCGCTACAGAAGAACAACCGACTACATCTACCAGACGCCACTCTGCTCCCAAGCACGAGTGTAACATGCATCCCACACTAAAAGATAACACCTGACCACTCGGCCCACTACCCGGGCGAGGAAGAACACTATGTCCAGGAAAGTAGAAGTGTGGATGTCTAAAGCAGAAATAACCCTAGCCCAAGTGAGGGTTTTCTACTAGTCTGGTTACACATGCAACATATGACGGGGTGCTAGGTCAAGTTCCAATAACAATAATTTACAGATGGTAGAAAGCAAGGAGATGACAATACCATCAGATAATACAAGGAATAGCAATTCCTACATTCTAACATGCTGCACAAGCATTTCACTATCATGCATAGTCATACTATAGCAGATTTAAAGCACAGTCCATCAATCTTGGAGACAAGGCCACCCACCTGAAAATGCTAACTGTCCGGAGTCGCACAGCTGAGAAAGTCCAGAAACAGATATCTCTACACACCCACCAATCCAACAATACAGGAACAGTGATCAATACCTCCTGGGTACAAAAACCCAACCCAAAGTTACACTTAATTCCATAAAATCCAAGCATCACAAATCTGCTGGGAACAGTCCCCTTAATGCGAAATTTTCACCTGTAAAACGAACTCCAAAAATTCCAATAAAAATATCACAGCGAGCGTCTCCCCGAGACCTTCGAAACGGGTACCTGCACGCCCAAATCCGAGCCCCGTAGGCCGAGTTACAAATTCCACAGTACAGGTGCGCAAACACTCACAACCACACAACTGTAAACTCAAACACAGATAAAAGGGGAATAGTATACCTTCGGGAAAGCCTCAGAAAAATCCCGGAAAAATACAATGATAATCCTTGCGACGAGTAGATCCAAAAAGTGTATAGGCTCATCTCGATCCGACACTCGGGTGCGGAGATAGAATTCCGGCAAGGGGCCGCTGTCCAAAAACTCCACCAGAAAACAACGGCTTAGAAATGCCTCGAAAACTGTGTCATAAACTCTGAATCCAGCAAGATGATCAACACGAAAGTCGAAGACGTACCTCTCGTGATTCCAACGCCGCAGAAATCGTCCAAAAATACTGACGGAGTAGCTCGGTAGACCTCTCAGATCAAACTGCGACGATAACGGGCCTCCGATGAAAAATCGCCACACTGCGCTCCGATGCCGAAGTCGTCGACGCCGCGGCTTCCAAAAAATCCGGGCCTCTGCCAGAAGATGCGCAAGATGAAGATCTCCAACTTTGCAAAAGGGGCCATGGGCAGGGGAGCTCGGGAAAGGGGACAAAACTCCCCCACAAGACAGCTATTTATAGGCCCAGCCCGAAAATCCGAATTTTGGACTTTTGGCCCAAAGTTTCGGGCGCTTGGCACTTCCGGGCTGCTACAGTAACGGGCCGGGCCCGTTACTGTGTGCGCCCGGAAAGCTCACGGGCCGCCACGTGGCCCAGCACTGCTCCCCGCGCCCGGCGCACCTGAGCCAGCGAACCACGCAGCGCCACGTGTCCAAGCACTGTGCTGTGCTCCGCTGCGCCCGACCAACCACGTGGTGCCACGTGGCGCCCCCACGTCGCCCCCGACCGCGCCCACGCCGCGCCCACGTGCGCGACCCTGCGCCTCCCGCTGCCGCACGTCGGCACGCGCCCCGAGGCACCCTGCCTCCCGTCGCGTGGACCGCGCGCACCAGAACCCGCCAACCAAAAACAGCCACGTGTCCGCACTCGGTCCACCGTGCACCCGCGACGATCCCGTGGACCGCGCCTGCTGCGCCCGCCAACTGGGAGCCGCCACGTGGCCAGCCCCCCGGGTGCACGCCTCCGCGGTGGACCGCGCGCCTCCGCCGCCGCCAGCCGCCGCGCTCCGCCGCCCGCCGCCGCCGCCGGCGCCCCTCCGGCGGCCGGAACAGTACCAAACACCTCGAAATTCCGTGTTTTCGCATCCGGACTCCGAAAAATACAAATAAATAGTCCATCTTGACCGTTTTCGCGCGCTGAATCCAAATCCGAAGTCCGATTTGCCAAATTCCTCTTCTAAAATTTGCCGAAAATTCTCGGAGAAGTGTTCTTTACTCAAATTCCGCGCTGAGTCCAATTTTGATATCCATTTCGCGCGAAACCACATCTAAACATCCGACGGGGTCCTCCGATCACTCACGTGATCCATTACACACCCGAAGTCCATCACTTAAGTCCAAATTGGTGCAGAAAACACGGCCGACATGCCACAGAGGCCTCCAGAAGCTGCTAAACGCACTGTAGAAGCCCTGCGGAGATCTGGGTCACCACACCAACAGTAGATCTACTACCCACATGCATGTCGCATACAATCCTCTTTGCTTCCACCGAGAAAAAAGAGAGGCACCATACCTGAATCTTCGGAGGCTAACTGAATGGATCATTTTTATTTTGAATCACATAATTTCAGCTGCTGATTCAGAATTTTTTGACATGTAAACTTTAAACTTTTCAAAAGCTAAATAGTTCGTAAAGAAGAGAAGAAGAAGAAGTTGTTGATGATGTAAGAGATCAAACCGAACCCGACGAACAGTAAACCCTATGGAGCTGTAGGTGACCACGTTCGGGGTGCAGTTCCCCGCGGCCATCTCGGCGAACGCCGCGTCGGCCGCGTCCATGCGGCCATGCCGCGCGAGCCCGTCGATCACCGCGGAGAAGAGCACCGTGTTAGGCCTCACGCCTTTGCCCATCATCGCCTCCCACAGGGCCAACCGCTCGATCGGGATCGTCGGATCGGAACAGGCCGCTGGACTCCATGTGGCCGAGAACGCGGAGGACGTCGAGGGGGCGCCCGAGGGCGGTGAGGCCATGGGCGAGGGCGCCGTAGGTGGCGGCACTGGGGGAGAGCCCGTCGACGGCGACCATGCGGCTGAGGACGGCGGCGGCGCGGCCGCGGAGGAGGAGGCCGGGGGGGGAGGAGGGGGGGAGGGGAACCGAGGAGTACGGGAGGAGGGGGGGAGTGGGGGTGGGGGGGGGGGGGGGTGGGGGGTCGCGGCACTCCCACAGGGCCGTCCGGACTCCATCTGGCCGAGGACGCGGAGGGCGTCCGAGGGGGGCGCCCGAGGGCGGTGAGGCCGTGGGCGAGGGCGCCGTAGGTGCCGGCCGACGGATCAATCACTATCAGATCCTCAGGGAAGAGGGGGGATGGGTCGATCTAGAAGGCGGCGAAGGCGAAGGCGAAGGCGACGGCGACGGCGGGAGAATAGCAGAGCGTGCGGGGCGGAGGGCGGAGACGGCGGAGGCGGGGGTCTCCGGGGAGGAAGGGGCTTCGGAGGGGGACGGGGAGGAGGAGGTAGGGGGCGCCGGGGGTGAGGCGGAAGGGGAGATGGAGGGGGCCGGGGCGGGGGCTTTGGGGGCCGGAGCTGGGGCCGTGGGGGCCGGGGCTGGGGTCGGTGGCGCCGTGGGAGGAGCGACGGGCGCAGCCTTGGGCGGCAAGGTCGGG
>JAQNDB010004000.1:0-26152 GCA_029204045.2 Tillandsia leiboldiana | reverse complement strand
TTTATCGCTACACTTTCATGCTGGGAACTTGACTTAGGAGAAACCTTGTTTGCTTCTTTTCTCCTTTTCGTTAGTCAGGGGTTCATGTTGCTCGAGTTTGAGCAGGGGTTTGGATAGTGTAGCCGGGGCCTGGCTTGTGAATTATGGGTTTTGGCGGCGACCGCGGATATGGGGCGGTGACCGGATGTCGTTATAAGACATCGGTGATCAGGGCATGATTATGGACTAGAGGATATGCGGCAACCGCGGATTTTGGGCGGGTGACCGAAGGTCGGTTGTGAGGCCTGGTTGTGGATTGTGTGGTATTGCGGCGATCGCGGGATTTTGGGCGATTGACCGATGTTCATTTGTGCATCAGATTGGGGGATAGTGTTCTTTTAGTGGAAGGGGTGTTTCCAATGGGGTTTTATATTGATCCAGTCCTGCTTTTGATACTTATGACATGGCTGTTTTCCTCGTGTGGGTAGCTCCCCTCGAGTGCCACTCCGGAGCGGGCGGGGCACCGCTAGGTGCCGGACAGGCACTAAGTTTTGCTATCACATCGGCGCGGCTTATTGGCCCGATGATTGAGAGGCGGACAGGAGTTGATAGCACATCGGCGCGGCCTACTTGCCCGATGATGAGAGCGGTACAGATGGGTTCATCTGGGACGGTTGGTTACTGTTGATACGGTTATTATTCCAGTCTAGGACTGCATTTTAGAGGCATTAGTAGTAGTAGTTTTTCCTTTAAGTAGTTTTATTACTTACCACTCTTCTTCCCCTTTTTGCCTCTGGTAGACCTAGTGGGTGCGTCTGGGCGTGAGGCTTTCCCACTAGGGGAGGCTACTGGTTCACTTGTAGTTCTCACCCCCATTCTTCTTTTTCTTTTCTTTTCCTTTGTTTTGCAGAACCTTCTGCGGGTGCTGCTGGACATACAGCGACGGGTCGGAGGAGAGGACGGCTGAGTAGCTAGACAGGGGGCTGACAATGAGTTAGCTAGACTTGTACCTCTTATGTATCCTATCTCAGACGGTTGTACTTTTACTTTTTGGGGTCTGGCTTTTGCCAGCTGGTTTGTATATTTGTGGTGAGCTGGGAGGGAGACTTGTACTTTTATTTTACAGTCGTTTTGTATTTTACTTCCAGTTCAGTCTGAGATGTAGTATTTTCAGTTCAGCTCTGTTTTATTGCTCTATTATTGTATCTGATTTATCTGAGCCGGTTTGTAGAGTACCGGGACCTTGTAGAGCACACTGACCTCAGCAGGATGGCGTGGTGCGGAGAAATCACCTCGAGCGTGTCCATATGTGTTTACAGATGGTTTCGGGTTGATTCGGATCAACGCGGAAGCCCCAGCTGGAATCGGAGTATTTCCGGGCTTTGTGCGCCGTTAGAGGACTGGTTTGTTAGAGCCTCGACTCCACTGTTGTATGCAGAAAAATTGGGAAAGGTTGTGGAACATGTGAATTTTCAGTTTACAGTGAAGTTCGGGAGGTTGCGGGCTGGTGCGGAGGCCCCGAAGGCGAAAGTGAGGTTGGAGTTGGTGGTTAATGGAGCCGATTTTTGGATTGAGCACCTTGACTCCACATTGAGCTTTTTGAGTGTGGGAAAGCTTTGGACATGTGTATTTTCAGATTACAGCGGAGTTCGAGAAGTTTCGGAGTGGTGCGGAGGCCCCGAGGGCAAAAAGTGAGTTGAGTGGGGCTTAATTGGATTATTTATTGATTAATTAATTTTATTAGTTAGCCTGAGAGAAGGAATTAGAGATAAATGAGAAGATGTGAGAGAGTGAGTTGGTTTAGTTGATGTTGGTGTTGGAGAGAGTGCTTTGGGTTGTTTGTTCACCATGCACCATGCACCATGCACCAAGCACCTCAAATTAGCACAATTAGCACTAGGCCATGTCATCACCTTCATCCAAAATCAAAACAGAGGAATCCTCTTCCTCCTCCGACGAGGAATGAGGAAGGGAAGGAGGAGAAGGAAAAAGGGAAAAGGTGAGAAAATGGGGATCAATCTGACGAGGCGGATCTTTTGCTGTAGCCTTTGTTTGGAGCGGAGCGTGGACGAAGATTTTGTTGAGATGTAGATATGTAGTTTTTCTAGTGAGAGAAAGAGAAAGCTTGGTTTTGGATTTTTGTTGATGTAGGTTGTGTGGGTTGTTCATGCATGACAGGGTCTGCATGTCACGCCCGGGGGTCGAGCCTGCGCCCCGGGCTCGCCAACAGACCCGCCGTCTGTGCGGAAACTGCCGCACAGACGAAGCGTCTAACCTGTAAAAAGGGATCTAGCCATACAAGTATCAGAGCACAAGAGATGCAACACTGAAGAAAGTAAACTGCATACAAGAGTCACTAAGTACATAATCCAGGTACAACATCCACTACCTCCCAAAATGGGTACACCACCACTATCAAATACAAAAGTGGGAAACCAAAATACCCGAGTAGATCTACCTGTGACTCTACAGACCCAGGAGGCACTAGTCGGCCAAGCCCTTGCCGCGGTCTGAAGACTCCGCACGTGCCGGCCCAGGAACGGCCGCCTCAGAAACACCTGTCACACACGGCGGGTGTGAGATCAACTGAAAAGTCAGATCTCAGTGGGTACCGATGTCCTATCCTCGGTAGCCCACCAAGTCCACTGGAGGCAAAAAACAGATAGATAGATAGATAGATAATACTGAAATGAAAGCTGTAAGTAAATCTATCACTATATGCCTCAATGCAATGCTGTACTAAATGACATCTAGCATAATATGAAATGACCACCCGCACATGTCATTCCCCCGCAGCCACCCGTAACTCGGCCAGGGGCGAACTTCCACTGGTGTCTCGGCCAGGGAAGTGCTCTCCTGGTAACTCAGCCAGGGATAAAGTCCTCCCGGTAACTCGGCCGGGGAAAGGTACCCTCCTGGTGACTCGGCCAGGGAAATTGCCCTCCCGGTAACTCGGCCGTGGAAAATACCTTCCTGGTAACTCGACCAGGGTAGACGCCCTCCCGGTAACACGGCCAGGGGCTTCGAATACAGCTGTGAAATCCAGAGCGAACACCAATTAGCATAACACGTGTCCCAGTCGGAACCATAACCCGCGATCTGCGCGGCCGACCCGCACTTGCCTGATAGCACCAGGTCACCATACCTTTGCGCTTGGAAAGAAAATGGGCATCCCGTATCCTTTCGGGAGAAACCAACCCACCTGTGAAGAACCCGCAAAAGCCGCGCGCCCAACGAAGGTCTCGGCGCGATCTCACAACTCCTCGCGGCACAGCGCTCACCACCAATCACGTAGCCAAGCTGACACGGAGGCACACTGCGAAAAAGGTGGAAACAGGGATCAGAAAAGCCGCGGTCGAAGACTACGCCCACAAGGCGACAAAAACCTCATCCGGCGACGAGAACGCCGCGTGTGGCGCGGAAAACCCATCGCACCCACGCCGCGGCGCGTTGCCGGGCCGCAGCCCGCGCGGCAACAGCGCCGCTCGCGGCCGCACGGCACAAAGGCCGCCCGTGCGGCGCCTTGCAGGCCCGCGCGCCTAGCGCGCGGCCTGCAAGCCCGCCGCGGCACAAAGCCGCCCGCGCGGCGCCTTGCAGGGCCGCGCGGCCTGCAAGCCCGCGGGCACAAGGCCACCCGCGCGGCCCATGGCCGCCCGCGCGGGCCTTGCAGGCCCGCGCGCCAAGCGCGCGCCTGCAAGCCCGCGCGGCCCTTGGCCGCCCGCCTGGCCCGCAGGGGCCCGCGGCACCGCCCACAGACCGCGCAGTGCCCGCGGCACTGCGCCCGCACCGCAGTGCCGCGCGCGGCCCGTGCGGGCCCGCGGCACTGCGCGCAGTCCGCGCAGTGCCCGCGGCACTGCGCGCGCACCGCAGTGCCGCGCGCGGCCCGCGGCACTGCGCGCGGTCCGCGCAGTGCCCGCGGCACTGCGCGCGCACCGCAGTGCCGCGCGGCCCCGCGCAGTGCCCGCGGCACTGCGCGCGCCCCGCAGTGCCGCGCGCGGCCCGCGGCGCTGCGCGGCCTGCGCGCAGCCGCGCGCGCCTGCCCTAGCGGGGCACCCAGGGCGAGGCTGCAGGTGGCCTGGCGCTCTGCTGCAAAATAACAGCAGCAGGGCGCCAGCTGCGCGCGGCGCTCATGCGCGCCCGCGCAGCGGCGGCAGCTGCGAACATCGCCCCAACCCGACCACGCAGCGGCCCGCCTCCCACGCCTCTCGCTGCCACGAACCGGACAACAAGTCCCACGCCGCCAGCAGCAAAAAGAAAGAAAAGAAAAGACAAGGAGAGAGCCCAAAACCCACGATTCAAAAAATAAAATGATTAAATAATTAAAACACACCTCCACGAGGCTCGCCGCGCCCACGCTCGGCTCCACGCCCTTGCGGCGACGAAAACGGCACAAGAACACCTCTCCTTCTCTTCCCTTCTTCCTTCCTTCCTTTTTCCTCTGCTTCAGACCAAACCCCAAAGCTGAAGCTGCTGCCTTGCTTTATGGAAAAAGAAAAGTGAGGTGGCAAAGGGGTGGTGGCTGCTAATTAAATACAAGCACCAAAGCTAATTAAGGTGTAAGAAGAAATTAATTAAAGGAGTTAATTAATTTCTACCTTCCAATCCCCTTAATTAGCTCCACCCACTTCACTGCCAGGCCTCACCCTCACAGCAGCATTTTCGACCCCGGCACCTCCGCCGCCGCCCGGAACCACCCGAACACCGCTGTAAATCGAAAATACACGCGCTCACGCCTTTCCTCAGTCAGAAAGCTCGTTGGTGGAGTCAGAAAGCTCAACCCAAAAACCGGTACACTACACTCTCCCCCCCTTCAAATGGTTTCGTCCTCGAAACCCAAAAAGCTCCAACATCACGTGGGGGTCTCAAATAAGTGCGGGTAGGTAGTCCTCAGCTCATCCTCGGGCTCCCAAGTAGCCTCTCTCTCATCATGGTGGCTCCACAATACCTTCACATAAGGTATAACCCGATTCCGCAATTCTCTCGTCTCACGAGCAAGAATTCGAATCGGGCGCTCTCGGAAGTGCAGCTCCTCGTCCAGCTCCAAGGAAGGGAAGTCCACAATGTGAGAGGGATCATAGACATACCTCCTCAAGACGGATACATGGAAGACATCATGAGTACCGGCTAGACGCGGCGGTAGGGCAACCCGATAGGCAACAGGTCCGATACGCTCCAAAACCTCAAATGGTCCAATAAAACGCGGGCTCAGCTTCCCGCGCACCCCAAAGCGTCGAATCCCTCGAGACGGCGAGACTTTCAGAAACACATGATCCCCTACCCGGAACTCCAAGTCTCGCCGCCTCTTATCGGTGTAGCTCTTCTGCCGGCTCTGAGCAGTGACCAAGTGGCGTCGAATAACCTTGACTTTATCCTCGGCGTCCAAAAGAAAATCTGGCCCCAAAGTTTTCCTTTCACCCACGTCACTCCAACAAAGAGGCGATCGACATTTCCTACCATACAATGCTTCAAAGGGTGCCATCTGGATACTCGCCTGGAAGCTATTGTTGTAGGCAAACTCTGCTAACCTCAAATGTCGATCCCAACTACCGCTAAAGCTCAGGACACAAGCTCTCAACATGTCCTCCAGAGTCTGAATAGTCCGTTCAGACTGTCCGTCGGTCTGTGGGTGAAAGGCGGTGCTGAACTGAAGCTGGGTCCCCAAGGCCGTCTGCAAGCTCCTCCAAAACTGAGAGGTAAACCTGGGGTCCCTGTCTGACACGATAGAAGCTGGCACTCCATGAAGCCTCACGATCTCGTCAAGGTACAAGCGTGCTAAACTCTCCAAGGCCCAACCTGACTGAATCGGCAGGAAGTGAGCTGATTTAGTCAACCGATCAACGATTACCCAAATCGCATCGGCTCCTCTCTGAGTCCTCGGCAGACCCACAATAAAATCCATGGTGACACAATCCCATTTCCATTCAGGAATTGGTAGGCTTTGTAACTTGCCAGCGGGAACCTGGTGTTCCGCCTTAACCTGTTGGCAAGTTAAACAGCGGGCCACAAACCTACCAATATCCCTCTTCATGCCCTGCCACCAAAACTGAGCTTTCAAATCCCTATACATCTTAGTTCCCCCAGGATGGAGGGTGTAAGGTGTATAGTGAGCCTCTCTCAGGATCAGCTCTCTAATATCCAAATCCGCCGGCACACAAATGCGGTCCCTGTACCTAAGTACTCCCGCAACATCCACCGAAAAGTCCCCGCTCTGTCCAAGCTGCATCTGGTCTCGAATCCTCAGAAGATAGGGGTCCCCACTCTGCTTCTCCCTAATCCTGTCCAGTAGAGTGGGCTGCAAGACCATAGTCATAAGTCTTGCAGAAACCCCCGGGGTCACAACCTCTATATCCAAACTCCTCAGCTGCTCTCTCAGTGGTCTCTGCTGGGTAATAAGCATACTCAAGGTCTGCCCTGTTCGCCGGCTCAAAGCATCCGCGACCACGTTAGCCTTGCCGGGATGATAGAGAATGCTCAAGTCGTAATCCTTTAACAGCTCAAGCCATCGGCGCTGCCTTAGGTTGAGTTCTTTCTGGGTGAACAGGTATTTCAAACTCTGATGATCGGTGAAGATCTCACAGCGCTCGCCATACAAATAGTGCCGCCAGAGCTTCAAGGCATAAACAACCGCAGCTAGCTCCAGGTCATGCGTAGGGTAATTTCTTTCATAATCCTTTAACTGACGGGAAGCATAAGCAATTACCCTACCATGCTGCATCAATACGCATCCAAGGCCGCTGTGGGAGGCATCACTGAAAATCACGAACCCCTCTCCCATGACTGGTAGTGCAAGCACTGGCGCTGAAATCAATCTCTGCTTCAACTCCTCGAAGCTTTGTTGGCATTGCTCTGTCCATACAAATTTTTCCCCCTTCTTGGTCAATCTAGTGAGGGGGGTCGAGAGCTTCGCAAAGCCCTCAACAAAACGACGGTAGTAGCCCGCAAGGCCCAAGAAGCTCCTAATCTCCGTCACCGTCGTAGGTCTAGGCCAATCCCGAACTGAAACAATATTCGCCGGGTCCACTGCCACTCCTGCGGCTGAGACAATGTGGCCTAGAAAAGAAACCTCCCGAAGCCAAAAGGCGCACTTCTTTAACTTCGCATACAGCTTCTTCTCCCTCAGAAGCTGCAGCACTAACCTCAAGTGCTCCTCGTGCTCAAAGTCGCTACGGGAGTAAATCAGGATGTCATCAATGAAAACCACCACAAAACGGTCCAAGTACGGCTGAAAGACTCGGTTCATCAGATCCATGAACGCAGCCGGGGCATTCGTCAAACCAAAAGGTAGCACTGTAAACTCGTAATGCCCATACCGAGACCTAAACGCCGTCTTGGACACATCCTCGGCCCTCACCCTCAGCTGGTGGTAACCGGACTGCAGATCTACCTTCGAGAAAACCGTGGCTCCCTGAAGCTGATCAAATAAATCATCAATCCGAGGAAGTGGATACTTGTTCTTGACGGTCACTTTATTCAATTCTCTGTAGTCCACACAAAGCCTAAGTGACCCGTCCTTTTTCTTCACAAAAAGAATCGGGGCTCCCCAAGGAGAAACACTGGGACGAACAAACCCGCGATCCAAGAGATCCTGAAGCTGAGCCTTTAACTCTCTCAATTCTGCTGGTGCCATTCTGTAGGGTGCCTTAGAGATTGGCGTGGTTCCAGGAACCACGTCAATCACAAACTCAATCTCTCGATCCGGCGGCATAGACGATAGCTCGGGAGGGAACACATCTGGATACTCTCGGACGATAGGAATGTCCTCGAGTCCAGGCATCGCCGTAGGCGCCTCTACAACAGTAGCTAAGAAGGCAACACAACCACGACTCATCAGCTGTCGGGCTCTAGCAGAAGAGATCGTCGCTGCAAACAGCGTACTCTGACAACCTCTGAAAACATACTCCTCCTGATCCGGCTCCCTGAGGGTCACAGTCCTCTCTCGACAATCAATAGCAGCGTAATACCGAGTCAACCAATCCATCCCCAAAACTACGTCGAAATCCTGAAGCTGGCGAAGGACCAAAAGATCTACAGGTAAAATCCAAGGCCCTAACTGCACAGGGCAGGACCAACAACACTCATCAACGTGTAGAACATGATCGGGTACCTGAACCTCACGAGCACAAGACAACGGTTCTATCTCTAGCCCATGCATGAATGCAAATGTCCTACTGATGAATGAATGAGATGCTCCGGTATCAAATAAAGCTCTAGTGCGAGTAGAGGAGATAAGGATAATACCTGCCACCACGTGGCCCGCTGCCTCCTCATCATCGACCTGTGCGGAGTACACCCTGCCGCTCGGGGGTGGTCGTCTGTCCGACTGCCGCGACGAAGCGGCCCTATCCCCTGGCCAAAAC
This sequence comes from Tillandsia leiboldiana, assembly GCA_029204045.2. Lineage (NCBI taxonomy): Eukaryota > Viridiplantae > Streptophyta > Magnoliopsida > Poales > Bromeliaceae > Tillandsia > Tillandsia leiboldiana. The sequence goes on along the minus strand of JAQNDB010004000.1, from coordinate 17,816 downwards.
CTGTCGAGGATCCGCCCGTCAGAAAGGGCGGTGGAGGAGGAACCGAAGCTGCCGACGCTGCTGATGACCCCGCTCTAGGACAAGACCACGATCTGTGCCCTGCCTGCCCACACCGGTAACATCGGCCCTGCCGCTGATCACACTGCTGGGGGGCGTGGGGTCCGCCGCAAATCACACAACTGTCAGTGCGGCTCTGCTGCTGCTGCTGCTGCCTAGGGGGCCGGGAGCCCCCCGATCTCTGTCTCCTCTGGGTCCCGCGGCCTCGAGGCGGGATCTGAGGCGGCCTCGGGGGCCGCGGTCTGCTCGTCTGTCCAGAAATCCTGCGGTGCGGGCGCTTCTCCCCGAACTAGTCCACGGCGCCCCGCCCCTCTCTGCCATGATCACCCGCCCTCGAGAGACCCACCGTGCACGCTCCATGGCTGCGTCCAGAGTCAACGATCGGTGTGAATGAACCAGGTGATAAATATCCGGGTGCAACCCTCGCTCGAACAGGTCCACTCTCTGGGCCTCATCAGGGCAACATGCGGCACGCTGCTCAATAGGCGCTGAACTCTCGAATGTAGTCCGGAAGGGGTCGCTACCCTGCTACAGTCGACGGAGATCCCCCTCAAGCTTCTGCTTTGCGCTGTCGTGGAAATAGGGCCCCGAGTAGCAAAGCGCGGAACTCCTGCCAGACACCACCTGAGCTCCTGTGTCCCGGGGGGGGACACGGCGCCACCAAGTCTCTGCGTCACCCTCCATGAAGTGTGTAGCCAAATACACTTGATGCTTTTCCTTAATAAACAGGTTTCTCGAATGACTCTCTATTGCTGAAATCCAGTTTTCTACTTCCCGTGGCTCAGAACTCTGCTCTGCCGGCGAAATGCGGAGGACGGAACTGCTTGACATAAGCTAAACGATCGTGAGCTCTCCCTCTGCTCCGACTCTGTCAATGGGGCGATATGAGATGAGGTCGACGAAGTCGCCGCTGGCGGTGCCGCAGATGTCCTCTGCTCAAGTAACCTCACATCCGCTCCAAATTTTCCTCCTGGCGTTTGGCACCTCCTCCTGGCGCCGCAACGCCTCAGACATCTGGCCACTTGGGCCCGCAGCTCATGAACCTCACCCTGTGCAGCCTCCTCCTGCTCGGGCCTGTCCTCCGACGCGGAGTGCGCCCTCGTCGTCGCACGACGTCTAGGAGGCATCTCAGCAACTGTAACAGGGAAAACAGGGTGTCAGAGAACCAAAACCTCACAACCCAAAGCCAGCGAAAGTCTAAAACTGTTTCCAACTCTAAAGTGTTGTGTGTCTGCAGCCAACAGAACTACTTTAGAGGGCTAACATGTAAAGTCACTCGCCCGAAATCCCGGGGGAGTCACAACACAACCAAAACTCTCGCTACCACACATCTCTCTCGACAGTCACTCAACTGTCCAACCAAAAGCCTAGGGTCCCTAAGTCCCCAAAGACCTAAACACCTAGGCTCTGATACCACCTAATCTGTCACGCCCCGGGGGTCGAGCCTGGGCCCCGGGCTCGCCAACAGACCCGCCGTCTGTGCGGAAACTGCCGCACAGACGAAGCATCTAACCTGTAAAAAGGGATCTAGCCATACAAGTATCAGAGCACAAGAGATGCAACACTGAAGAAAGTAAACTGCATACAAGAGTCACTAAGTACATAATCCAGGTACAACATCCACCTACCTCCCAAAATGGGGTACACCACCACTATCAAATACAAAAGTGGGAAACCAAAAATACCCGAGTAGATCTACCTGTGACTCTACAGACCCAGGAGGCACTAGTCGGCCAAGCCCTTGCCGCGGTCTGAAGACTCCGCACCTGCCGGCCCTTGGAAACGGCCGCCTCAGAAACACCTGTCACACACGGCGGGTGTGAGATCAACTGAAAAGTCAGATCTCAGTGGGTACCGATGTCCTATCCTCGGTAGCCCACCAAGTCCACTGGAGGCAAAAACAGATAGATAGATAGATAGATAATACTGAAATGAAAGCTGTAAGTAAATCTATCACTATAGGCCTCATGCAATGCTGTACTAAATGACATCTAGCTAATAGAAATGCCACGCCGCACATGTCATTCCCTCCCAGCCGAGCCACCCGGTAACTCGGCCAGGGGCGAACTTCCACTGGTGTCTCGGCCAGGGAAGTGCTCTCCTGGTACTCAGCCAGGGATAAAAGTCCTCCCGGTAAACTCGGCCGGGGAAAGGTACCCTCCTGGTGACTCGGCCAGGGAAATTGCCCTCCCAGTAACTCGGCCGGGGAAAATACCTTCCTGGTAAACTCGACCAGGTAGAACGCCCTCTCCGGTAAACACGGACAGGGGCTTCGAAATTCAAGCTGTGAAATCCAGAGCGAACACCATTAGCATAACACGTGTCCCAGTCGGAACCATAACCCGCGATCTGCGCGGCCGACCCCGCACTTGCCTGATAGCACCAGGTCACCATACCTTTGCGCTTGGAAAGAAAATGGGCATCCCGTATCCTTTCGGGAGAAACCAACCCACCTGTGAAGAACCCGCAAAAGCCGCGCGCCCAACGAAGGTCTCGGCGCGATCTCACAACTCCTCGCGGCACAGCGCTCACCACCAATCACGTAGCCAAGCTGACACGGAGGCACACTGCGAAAAAGGTGGAAACAGGGATCAGAAAAGCCGCGGTCGAAGACTACGCCCACAAGGCGACAAAAACCTCATCCGGCGACGAGAACGCCGCGTGTGGCGCGGAAAACCCATCGCACCCACGCCGCGGCGCGTTGCCGGGCCGCAGCCCGCGCGGCAACAGCGCCGCTCGCGGCCGCACGGCACAAAGGCCGCCCGTGCGGCGCCTTGCAGGCCCGCGCGCCTAGCGCGCGGCCTGCAAGCCCGCCGCGGCACAAAGCCGCCCGCGCGGCGCCTTGCAGGGCCGCGCGGCCTGCAAGCCCGCGCGGCACAAGGCCACCCGCGTGGCCCATGGCCGCCCGCGCGGGGCCTTGCAGGCCCGCGCGCCAAGCGCGCGGCCTGCAAGCCCGCGCGGCCCTTGGCCGCCCGCCTGGCCCGCAGTGGGCCCGCGGCACCGCCCACAGACCACGCAGTGCCCGCGGCACTGCGCCCGCACCGCAGTGCCGCGCGCGGCCCGTGCGGGGCCCGCGGCACTGCGCGCGGTCCGCGCAGTGCCCGCGGCACTGCGCGCGCACCGCAGTCCCGCGCGCGGCCTGCGGCACTGCGCGCGGTCCGCAGCAGTGCCCGCGGCACTGCGCGCGCACAGCAGTGCCGCGCGCGGCCCGCGCAGTGCCCGCGGCACTGCGCGCGCCCCCGCAGTGCCGCGCGCGGCCCGCGGCGCTGCGCGGCCTGCGCGCAGCCCGCTACGCGCGCCTGCCCTAGCGGGGCACCCAGGGCGAGGCTGCAGGTGGCCTGGCGCTCTGCTGCAAAATAACAGCAGCAGGGCGCCAGCTGCGCGCGGCGCTCATGCGCGCCCGCGCAGCGGCGGCAGCTGCGAACATCGCCCCAACCCGACCACGCAGCGGCCCGCCTCCCACGCCTCTCGCTGCCACGAACCGGACAACAAGTCCCACGCCGCCAGCAGCAAAAAGAAAGAAAAGAAAAGACAAGGAGAGAGCCCAAAACCCACGATTCAAAAAATAAAATGATTAAATAATTAAAACACACCTCCACGAGGCTCGCCGCGCCCACGCTCGGCTCCACGCCCTTGCGGCGACGAAAACGGCACAAGAACACCTCTCCTTCTCTTCCCTTCTTCCTTCCTTCCTTTTTCCTCTGCTTCAGACCAAACCCCAAAGCTGAAGCTGCTGCCTTGCTTTATGGAAAAAGAAAAGTGAGGTGGCAAAGGGGTGGTGGCTGCTAATTAAATACAAGCACCAAAGCTAATTAAGGTGTAAGAAGAAATTAATTAAAGGAGTTAATTAATTTCTACCTTCCAATCCCCTTAATTAGCTCCACCCACTTCACTGCCAGGCCTCACCCTCACAGCAGCATTTTCGACCCCGGCACCTCCGCCGCCGCCCGGAACCACCCGAACACCGCTGTAAATCGAAAATACACGCGCTCACGCCTTTCCTCAGTCAGAAAGCTCGTTGGTGGAGTCAGAAAGCTCAACCCAAAAACCGGTACACTACAATTGTTGTGTCATTGATCGTTCCTAGACTGTGCAGATAGGAACTCGCATTTGTGTCAGCTTTAAATTTGCGAAGAATGCGCATGATGATCATTGGATAAGGTAGTCTCTCTGACGGATGAGCATGCTCCACATATCGTGCCATCCTTGACCAGATGACGTAGGGAATGTTTAAGTTAGCTCCCATTGCTGCTGTGGGGTTTCCAAGTAGATAAAGGAATATCATTCTTTCCCACCGAAGAACCTTTGTGGTCATGTTTGGAATAACATTGTAACAAACAATGAGGTTTAAGAAGCGGTACTCTGGTCGTAGTTCTTTCGAGAAAACGGAGTTTCCTGTCGACCGAGTATTTGGAACACAGATTCCATCAACTACCACTCTCCAGGAGTAGGTGTTGAAGACTTGATTCTTTAGGTAATGAGTGCCATCGGCTCGGGCGTCCATCCCTAATACTTCTCCAATTAGCTGAGGCGTTACTTTAATTCTGACATTCTTGACTAATGTTTGAAAATCCCGACGCCCGCTTTCCTGATCAACTAGATAGCAGGCATTCTGATAAAACATCCTCACTGAGTGAAGACAATACCCAGTGGTCTCCGGGAAATTGCAAATGGAAGCAAGACCTATCTGGTCAAACAAAGTCCCAAACGTCCGAGAACGCTGCTTTAAGGCTTTTACATCAACATGCCTTTCTCCAATGCATTCTCTGTTTTCAAAATCCTTTATTCTAGCCGAGCTGACAAAGTCTTGTGGAGGTGCTTCCCTATCTGCTGGTTGCTCAATGGAGATTCCTTGTGCACTCCCTCTTTTGCGAGCAACACTTTTTCTTCTTGTCTTCCCAGAAGTTTCTTCCATTGGAGCTTTGCCTTTCTCAGCAGCAGTGGGCGGAGCCTTTGATGTTTCTGCAGGTGCTTTTCCTTTTGAAGCAGTCGGAACAGTCGTTGCTTCAACTTGCAGTTCATCCCAATTAATTAATTCCGTTTCAGATTTTGTATCGGAATCATCTTTAGCTTTCTTCGCTTTCTTAGCCTTCTTAGCCCTCTTGGGCTTGACAGTGTCTCTCGTATGTACCATAGCAGCAAGTAGGAAAATAATCCAAGTGATCACCATTTTGATTGCTAGTGAAAAATGTATCCTGTGAAGACCAACTCAAGAACACATGAAAAATTGTTAATTTTCAAAAATTTGAAAAAATGTACCCAAACAATCATAATCATGTAGAGAGACTAAGAATCAAATTAGTTTTGCAAAAGGACTTTTAAAAATAGATCAATTGCATGATTTTCGAAAATCCTTATTATATGCCCTAAAACCGAAATTTTAGAAATCGAAGCCTAAAAATCCGTTAATCAGGAGAATACCTAGCATATAATCAAAACTAATCTACCCAGAGTTCTTATTTCAAAAGAAACTTGATCAAAAACCATCCACAAACAAAGTTGATCCAAGAAATTCATCACGTTTGAGGAGGAAAAGAGGAAAAACGGTGAAAAACCGAGATTTTGATCAATAAAACTTACTTGGAGTTGAAGAACTTGAGTTTGAAAGCTTCCAGGAAGGATGAAATCTAGAGAGAGAGGCTCTGGAAACTTTGGAACAAAAGATTGGAGTAGAAGAAATCAAAACCCTTTTGTTCTTTATAAAACCCTAGCCGCGATCCGGATCAGTTCATGATTGCGATCCGGATCGGCTGCCCGCAGTGAGAAACTGCGTTCGGGATCCGGATCGGCAGGTCCAATCCGGATCGTCAGCCCGCAGAAGAAAACCTGCGTTCGGGATCCGGATCATCTTGCCTGATCCGGATCGGCTCCAACTTTTTCTTTAGAAAATTTCGAAGAAATTCAAGAAAAACCAGAAAAAGATTGTAAGCACAAATGTGTATCAACCTTAAACAAAAATCATCGTTTCATACAACAAGAATTAGATTATGCCAAATCTATCAATAATATCCAAAATGAAACGAGAATTTACAAGAATTAAATCCCTTAAAGTTGAACACCTTCAATTACATCTAACTTGATCTTATGAGTAATGCCTTTATCAAATCATCAATTCAGTAAAGAAAATGAAATACAAAGATCAATAGATGTTTGAAATCCCAAATATAGTAGATAATGTATCTAGACAATCTGTTGAAGAGAGTGGCTCTTTGAGCATCTTTCTTTAAAAACCCACCTTATACCAACCTTGAAATTTGACGGAGTCAAGTATTTCAACATGCATTTTACTTAATCAAAATTTGAACAACCATGCTTGGTATACATGTGGTAGCTGCACACAATACTCGGACGACCGAGGTGGTAGCTCTTTCCTCCATGTGGTGGTAGTTTTCACACTCCTCATTGGGATGTAACTCTTTCCACATCTTTTGAGCATTTTACTTTTTCTATGACTCCCCCTCAATTGGCTATCAATTATTTAAGATATAAAGTATTCAACCAAATATTGATCTCGATTTCATACTCGACTAAGCAGTCAAATAAGATAATGACTATACCAAGAGATCATTGAGAGAGAGAAATTGACTTTGATCACTTAGAAGATGATTTAATTAACATAAATGATCATTGCAACAGTGAATATTATGATGGCGAAAGCATAATAAATTTCTAAATGTGCGAAAAGATGTAATTAAAGTCAATTATGATCTATGCTCAATTAATGTCCTATGTACAAACATAGATAATGAACAAAACAAAAATAAATACAAAACCTATCCTAAGCAAAGGTTTCAAAAAGAAGTTATTTCAAGGAAAGCATTCCAATTGCTTTTCGTAAATGAATAAAACGTTTTTGATCCAAAGGTTTTGTTAGAATGTCAGCTAATTGATCCTCAGTTGAAATATATGAAAGTTGAAGAGTATTTGATTCAACTAGCTCTCTAAGAAATGATATCTAAGTTCAATATGTTTTGTTCTAGAGTGCAACACAGGTTTTTTTGAAATGTTAATTGCACTTGTGTTGTCACAAAGAATTGTTACCGAAGATGCTGAAATGCGGAAGTCGCTCAATACGCTTTTCATCCAAATGAGTTGAGTTGAGCAACTTCCAGCTGAAATGTATTCCGCTTCGGCAGTCGAGAGTGCTATGCAATTCTGCTTTTTACTGTGCCATGCAACAAGGCAATGGCCAAGATAGAAGCATGCACCACTCGTGCTTTTCCGATCATCCACTGATCCTGCCCAATCGGCATCTGGTATCCAACAATATCCAGACTTGTTCCATAGGATACCAAATTCCGAAATTAATTGATCCTTTGATATACCGGATGATCCTTTTCACCGCTTTCAGGTGAACCTCCTTTGGTGCTGATTGATATCTCGCGCAAATCCCAACACCAAAAGATATATCCGGGCGACTAGCCGTGAGGTAAAGTAGACTTCCAATCATACTTCTATACAGTTTTCTCATCTACATTCTCACTTTGTGATTCACTTCCAAGTCCCTTGTGGCTAGTTCCCATTGGAGTTGGAAAATCTTTACAATTTTCTAGATTGAACTTTTTGACCAGCTCCATTGGCATACTTGGATTGACTAAGTGAATACACTTCATCATTTTGTTTAATTTGCAATCCAAGGAAATAAGTCAATTCGCCCATCATGGACATCTCAAATTCGCTTTCCATGGTCTCCGCGAATTTAGAAGCATCATTATCTCTTGTTGCGCCAAATACTATGTCATCGACATATATTTGTGCTACAATGAAATTGTTTTGATAATGCTTCACAAAGAGAGTCCTGTCAGCTCCCCCTCGAGTATAGCCCTTCTCCAAAAGGTGCTTTGTTAACCTTTCGTACCATGCTCGCGGTGCTTGTTTCAGACCGTAAAGAGCCTTTTTCAAACGAAAAACATGGTTAGGTTGTTTATGATCTACAAAACCTTCGGTTGAGCCACATAAACTTCCTCATTTAAAAAACCATTTAGAAATGCGCTCTTAACGTCCATTTGAAATAATTTGATTTTTAAAATGACAAGCAATAGCAAACAGTATACGAATGGACTCGAGTCTAGCTACAGGGGCGAATGGTTTCGTCAAAGTCTATACCTTCTACTTGAGAGTAGCCTTGAGCAACTAATCGTGCCTTGTTCCTGATGATAGTACCATCCTCATTTTTCTTGTTCTTGAAGATCCATTTGGTACCTATCACATTATGTTGCTTTGGAGGCTTCGTTAATTCCCAGACTTTGTTTCGCTCAAATTGATGGAGCTCTTCCTGCATTGCTTAATCCAGTAGTCATCCTGAAGAGCTTCATCTATGTTCTTTGGTTCGATTAAAGATACGTAGCAAGCGAATCCACAAACCAACTGCCTCCGAGTTCTAATCCTTCTTGTGGATCTCCAATAATATTCAATTCCGGATGATCCTTGGAGATTCGTAACGTTTGTTGAAACGGAAGTACTCGGAGATACATGAGATGATTCCTGCACATCAGATAAACTAGAAGACCATTAGATGCATCATTAATATGGAAGTATTATATGAGAAGATGCACTAGCAGGAGAATCATCATCTAGAGAGATATCGAGGGTAGATTTTCCAGATCCAAAGTGAAAAGGCTTCACTACTTTAACATTTATAGATCTACGATCGTCTTAGATTCAATGTTAAATACTCATATGCTCTGCTATTCGTAGAATAACCCAAAAAGATCCCTTCCTCACTTCGAGAGTCGAACTTTCCAAGTTTTTCACGGTCAACGTAAAATGTAACATCGACTCCCGAAGATACGAAAGTATTTGATATCCGGGTTTTCTACTAAACCACAGCTCATATGGTGTATTTAAAGTTCCTGGGTGCAAGTAAACTCTATTAATGACATAGACAGCGGTTGTTCACGGCTTCAGCCCAAAAATGTAGCGGTAAATTCCGGCTATGAAGCTCATCACGCGCCATCTCTTGTACAACCCTGTTTTTGCGCTCAACAACACCATTCTGCTGGGTGTATAGGTGCCGAGAATTCATGTTTAATGCCATTTGAAGTGCAAAAATCAATGAATTTGAATTTATGAATTCTCCACCTCTATCACTTCTAACCCGAATGATCTTTTCATTCTTTTACAATCATAATACGATGGCAAAATCTCATGAAAAGAGTCAACGTATCAGCTTTCTCTTTTAAAAATGCTACCCAAGAAAACCGAGAGAAATCATCAACCAATAAAAAATGTACCATTTACCTCCCAAAGATGGTTGACGGGTCGGCCCCATTAAGTCCATGTGCAAAAGTTCCAAGGGCCGTTTTGTACCAACGTGGTTCAAGTTCTTGTGTGCAGTCCTAGACTGTTTTCCCTTTTGGCAACCACCACACACAACGTTTTGTTTAAATAAAAGTTTTGGAACCCCCTTGACCACGTCCTTGTTTGAAATTCTAGTAAGTTCCTTAAAATTTAAGTGACCTAGCCTTTCATGCCAAAGAGTTTCATTATTCAAAGCGGCTAAGTTACAATTTTCAGAAAATTTATTAGGAACAACATAACAATTGTTTTCAGATCTAACCCCTTTTAAAAAGAAGACATGGTCCTTATCAGTTACAACGCATTCAACAGATGAAAAGTTAACTGAAAAACCATTGTCGCAAAGTTGACTTATGCTTATGAGGTTAGTCTTAAGGCCATCAACAAATAAGACGTTTTTCAAAATCGGGCCATCTGGAATAGCTACCGTCCCTTTTCCAACAATTTTGGAAGATCGACCGTCTCCGAAAACAACAAGTCCTCCGGAGATTTTCTCAAGATTTTGAAAACTATTTTTGTCACCGGTCATGTGACGGGAACACCCGCTATCCAGATACCAAGACGAACTATCATATGCATGCAAGGAAACATTGGAAACAAGACAAGGGAAAATTTCACCTTTGCGCACCCAAACCCTTTTGGAGTGCGTCGGTAATGGTCGTGAAGTTATTATCCTAGGTGAAGGCGTCTTGTTAAATCGATTGTTGCTCCTTGATGAAGTCGTCTTGCGCGGTGAACTACCAAGTCTCTTTTCATTTGAAAAGTTTTGCTTTGATTTCCGGGGAGGAGCCTTTTTGGTAGTTGTTGCAAGAGGTGCTTGAGATGAGCGTTCGACTCCCGTCTTGCAATATCTTCTTATGTGCCCTGAAACACCACAACGAAAACATACCTTAGATCTTGACGATCCCAAAGAGGATGAAGTAGGTTTGTTGTCGTTGTTTGTCTTGAATTCCGGTGTCGGAGGAGGAGATACCGACTGAGGCACAAAAACTGTCCCACTCGAACTTGGACTGTTTCCAGTTTGAGTGTATCCGAGGCCGAACCGATTTGATTGACCAAGACCAAGAAGTCTATCCAACTTACTCCTTCCTGAAGAGAATCGCTGTAAGTCATTCTTGAGTTGGAAAATGGTCTTTGTCATTTCCAGGTTATCCTGTCGAGCCTCGTTGTAGAGCTTTGAGAAGTGATTCGCGTTATCCACCAGATTTGTATGTTCCTTCTCAAGTTGCTCATTGGACTCTTGAAGGGAAACATTTGCTTTTATCAGGTTTTCCCTTTCCACTTCAAGAGCGTTTGAGAGAGAAGTCGCTCTTTTTGCTTCTTCTTCGAGATCATGCACTCTCCCTCTCAAACTCTTGTTTTGCTTAGCCACTTTCTTTGAATCCCTCAAAAGTCTGTGGTAGGCTAGAGCAAAATCTTCACCTTCCGAATCATCCGATTCATTGTCCGTTGCATTCTTTTCAACAGTGGAGTTGGACAACGACTCGGATGTACTTGCCATAAAGCACATGAAGGGTGAAGATACGGACGCGTGGAATGCGGTGGAGCTCTTTTCTTCATCACTCGAAGACGACTCATTTGACGTTGAGTTGTCATCCCAAGTGACGACTTGCATCGCCTTCTTCTTTGCCGGATACTTGTTAGGACACTCCGTTGCAATGTGGCCGTAGCCTCGACATTTGAAGCATTGTAGTTGTCCTTCTGAACTTTTCTTATCCTTTGAGAAGTTCTCTTGCTTTCTTGACTTGTAACTTGAAGTACCCTTGCCTTTGTTCGACTTTCCGAAGGATGGAGATTTGCTTGAATTACCCCTTCGAAAGTTGCGGCGAAACTTCCTTGTCAAGAGAGCGAGCTGCTTCTCAAATTCCTCCATAGAAAGGTTCTCGTCATCGTCTGAGGAGGATGTATCCGCGTCTTCTTCCTTAGTTGTTTTCAACGCATAACCTGAAGACTTAGAAGTGGATGCCTTTCCAGAAGAATTGTTAGTAGTAAATGTCATTTCATAAGTTTGTAATGAACCAACTAATTCTTCTACACGTATTTCGTCCGGGTGTTTAATAGTTTCAATGGCAGTAACCTTTGGGCGAAATCGTTCAGGAAGAGTTCTTAAGATCTTTCTTACAATCTTAAATTCTGGAATCTTCTCTCCCAGATTAGCACATGAGTTTACGATGTCTTGCAATCGTGTATAGTAGTCCGTGAAAGATTCATTTTCTGCCATCAAGATAGAGTCAAACTTGCTCGTAAGCATTTGCAGTTTCTGAATCTTCACGAGGTTAGTTCCCTCATGTGTAACCTGAAGAACATCCCAGATTTCTTTCGCAGTCTCACATGCCGAGACGCGAGAGAATTCAGTTTGAGATAAGGCATTAAAAATAGCATTAATTCCCTTGCCATTGTAAGAAGATGAATCTAACTCTTCCTTGGTCCATTTCGACCTAGGTTTTAAGGTGTGAACATCACCAATAAATTCAGTTGGATTAGACCATCCTAATTCAATTGATTGCCACACCCGTTCGTCGATGGAAATTAAAAAGGCTTTCATCCGTACTTTCCAGTACGCATAATTTGTTCCATCGAAGAACGGGGGTCGGTTGATGTTTCCACCTTCAACCATTGTTTACAACCCTATTCCCGCTCTGATACCACTTGTTGGGTTATATGTAATAAGGATCTAAATAGGGGAAAAAACACCTAGAGGGGGGTGAATAGGTGTAAACGTATAAACACTCAAAAATCGTTGCGATAAAAACCCAATGCGGAAATAAAAATAATACGCAAGATTTTTACGTGGAAAACTCCATCACCGGAGTAAAAAACCACGGGACCGATAACACGGCAGAAATCCACTAGAATTAAAACACGTACAAGGTGATTTACCGTACACACTTACGACTCAACCTTTTCCATACGCTCCTAGAGGATCTTCTCCGCTCGCTCCGCGACGCTTCTCGAATCCACGATCTGCGCCCAACGCCGAATCCACGGCGTCCAACGTCGAATCCACGACGTCCGACCGAATCCACGGTCTTCACCCAATAGCACCCTTCGAATCCACGAACGTGCCTCGCTCCGAATCCACGAGAGCGGTTGAACCTTGAATCCACAAGGACACGCGAATCCACGCGCCGATTTTTGGGGTAAATCGTTGTTTTTGGGTGGTGATGATCCGCCGAATACTTAGATCAAAGATAGATCGGAAATACCATCTAAGTATTCATTAGTTTGATTCAACTCAAGATGTGAGTATGAAAACCTAGAATCAAACTAATCAATATAGATGAAGAAACATAGAGTATTCTCTAATGATTTCCTTTCTTCTCTATATGTGGATCTAGAGCCGTATAAGATGATATATGAAAATGACGGCTATTTGGATTTTCGGCCCCTAGAAAAAGAGTCATAGGGTCTATTTATAGGTTAGAAACCCTAGGAAGGAGATAAGAATCAAAAACCTAACATTTCTGGAAATTTTACGGACGGCGATCCGGATCGGATTAGCTGTGATCCGGATCGTCGTAACGAGTCAGCAATTCCAGAAAAACGAAGGTTCGGGATCCGGATCGAAGTGCTTGATCCGGATCGTTCATACAGTTCACCAAACATCAACGTTCGGGATCCGGATTGCGAAGCCTGATCCGGATCGTTCAAGGAAGATGGTAAACTCAGTGTTCGGGATCCGGATCAAGAGAGGCTACGATCCGGATTGAACTGGTGTATGAACGAACCACCTTCGGGATCCGGATCGAACAACCTGATCCGGATCCTGAACATGTCCCAAGTCCAGTTTTTGATTTTTATGCAATGAAAGATTCTTCCAAGTGTTTCTACACTACAAGAAGTATTCGGATCACACAAAATCTTTAGTTAAACATACCTGATCCTTTTGAATTCTTCTTTCTTGAGATTGAGTTAAATGATCCAACTTTCTTCACCTTCAATCTTCAAGACTTGAGACTTTCACGAAACTACGCCAACTCAAATTCCGTAACATGGCTCCCTCTCTCTAGGATCCTTAAGTATTAGGCGAAGCCTCCCCGGCCGATGTGCGCGGGCGGGCTTCGAAGCATAGGAGAACCTTGTGTACTCGGGGCCCGTTAAGGGCCATGCAAGGAATAAATAGGCCCCACCCTATGCCTTGCAGCCGAGAACCCAATGGGCCGATAGGTAGTTCAGGGCCGCTCCCCAGATAAGGATCAGCGGTCCCGTGGTAAGGGAATTTCCGGACGTGTTTCCGGCAGAGCTCCCGGGGCGCCGCCGGAACGAGAAGTCGACTTTCCCATTGAACTACTTCCCGACACCGAACCCATCACCAAGGCACCGTACAGGATGGCCTTCGCAGAGTTGAAGGAACTCAAGGCACAGTTGGAGGACCTTTTGGATAAAGGCTTCATCAGACCTAGCGCGTCACCCTGGGGCGCGCCCGTTCTGTTTGTGAGAAAGAAGGACGGAAGTCTCCGGTTGTGCATCGACTACCGGGAGATAAATAAGGTCACCGTTAAGAACAAGTACCCCCTGCCAAGGATCGACGACCTCTTCGACCAACTACAGGGGGCGACGGTGTTTTCAAAGATTGACCTGCAGTCGGGCTATCATCAGGTCCAGGTCAAGGGGGAGGACATCCCCAAAACGGCTTTTCGGACTCGCTACGGTCATTACGAATTTACAGTAATGCCGTTCGGGCTCACAAATGCCCCGGCGGTGTTCATGGACATGATGAACAGGGTATTCAAACCCTTCCTGGATTTATTCGTGGTGGTCTTCATCGACGATATCCTCATCTACTCCCGTACAGACGAGGAACATGAAGAACATCTGCGCACAGTCCTCCAGACCCTACGGGAACAGAAACTCTACGCCAAACTCAAAAAGTGTGAGTTTTGGCTCCGAGAGGTTGGCTTCTTGGGGCACGTAATCTCAGCGGCTGGAGTCGCAGTCGATCCGAAGAAGATAGATTCGGTGACGGACTGGTCCCAACCGACGACGGTAACAGAGGTTCGAAGCTTTCTAGGATTAGCCGGGTACTACCGGCGCTTCGTGGAGGGTTTCTCCAAGATAGCCACCCCCTTAAACCGTTTGACTAAAAAGGGGAAAAGTTCATCTGGACGGACAAATGTCAGAGGAGCTTCGAGGAGCTCAAGGATAGATTGACGCGAGCTCCGATTCTCGCCCTACTAGAACCAGGGGAGGATTATGAAGTGTATTGCGATGCGTCGCGAAATGGACTGGGTGGAGTGCTCATGCAACAGGGAAAGGTTATAGCCTATGCGTCAAGGCAGCTCAAAGAATACGAGCGAAACTACCCCGTGCACGATTTGGAACTCGCAGCAGTTGTGTTCGTCCTCAAGCTTTGGAGACACTACCTGTATGGGGCACACTGCAATGTGTACTCAGATCATAAAAGTCTTAAGTACCTTTTCACCCAAAAGGAGTTAAATTTGCGACAAAGACGGTGGCTCGAGCTATTGAAGGATTACGATTTAACGATCCACTACCACCCGGGAAAGGCAAACGTGGTGGCCGACGCCCTGAGCCGTAAGGGACAGGCCGAGAAGGCAGGGGTAAGTGCCATCACCAGCAAGATGATCTGATTGCGGAATTTTCGCGATTAAGACTAGAAGTAGTACCAGCGGGTACAGTCGAACGACTTCTGACACTGGTGGTCAGACCTACCCTGCTTGACAGAATTCTCGAAGGGCAGTCGACTGATGACCAACTCCAGCTGGTGCGAGGTAGAGTAACTGCCGACCCAGGAGGTGATTTCACAGTAAACTCCGACGGCACCATACGATTTCGGGGACGAATCTGCGTGCCGGATCTACCAGAACTCAAAGAGGAAATCCTGTGGAGGCGCATACAGCTCCATATACAGCGCATCGCGGGGGAACGAAGATGTACAAGGACGTCAAACAGACCTTCTGGTGGCCCAAAATGAAGGGAGACGTGACTTGATTTGTGGCACACTGCCTGGTGTGCCAACGAGTGAAGGCCGAGCACCAGCGTCCAGCAGGAAAATTGCAACCCTTACCGGTGCCCGTGTGGAAGTGGGACATGATTACCATGGATTTTGTGACCGGGTTTCCGAGATCGTCACAAGGACACGATGCAATATGGGTAATCGTGGACCGTCTGACGAAATCGGCCCACTTTCTGCCCATACACACGACGTGGGCGCGGGAACGACTGGCGCAAACCTACATCAACGAGATAGTAAGGCTGCATGGGGTGCCGACGTCCATCACGTCGGACAGGGACACGCGATTTGTGTCAAACTTTTGGCAGAGCCTGCAGCGAGCAATGGGAACCAAGTTGCACTTCAGTACGGCTTTTCACCCGCAGACCGATGGACAATCAGAGCGGGTGATACAAATTGTGGAGGACATGCTTCGGGCATGCGTTTTAGACCTGGGCGAAGGATGGGCACGATGCTTGCCCCTAGTGGAATTTGCCTACAATAATAGGTACCAGGCCAGCATTCAGATGGCACCATACGAGGCCCTGTACGGGCGCCGCTGTCGGTCTCCAATATGCTGGGACGACCTGGGTGAGCGTAAGTTTCTGGGCCCAGATTTGGTGGAGGAGACCGAAGCAAAAGTGCGATTGATTAGACAAAGGCTACTAACCGCCCAGAGCAGACAGAAAAGCTACGCGGACAACAGACGTCGAGACTTAGAGTTCATGGTGGGTGAGCACGCGTTACTCCGAGTCTCGCCCTCCAAGGGGAACCGACACTTCGGCATAAAGGGAAAGTTAAGCCCGAGGTACGTAGGACCGTTCGAGATCCTAGAACGCATAGGACCGGTGGCGTACCGATTAGCCCTGCCGCCGAATCTCGAACGAGTCCATAACGTATTCCATGTCTCAATGCTCCGGAATACTTAGCTGACCCCTCTCATGCCTTGGATGCCTCCACCATCGAGTTGCGAGAGGATTTAAGCGTCGAGGAGACGCGGTGCGGATTTTGGCAAGAGAGGACAAGAAGTTGCGCAATCGAACTATCCCCTATGTGAAGTCCAGTGGAGCAACCACGAAGAGCGCGAGGCGACGTGGGAACTGGAATCGAAGATGAGGGAATGTTTTCCCGAATTGATTAGTGGGGTTGTATTTAAGTTTCGGGACGAAACTTTATAAAGTGTGAGTGGTGTAGTGATCCGGCCTTTCGGGGTATTTCTGACTTACGTGTTGTCATTTAAGCCTTTAAGTGAAATAAAATTATTCAATTCTTGAAGTTGGCCATTGTGGGATGCTAGTATTTTTCTGCGATAGAGCGCGGAAAAAGAAAGCCGACGCGCGATCGGATCTGAAATCCGATATCGGGAACCCCCTGAACGGGATTCAAAGTGATACGGTGATTAGTCGTGCATCGGAATCCATGCTAAATATCTTGCACCCGTTAGAGATAAGGTGGGTTATCTCGTGGGGGATAATTAATTAGTTAATTAATTATCCCAGACGGAAATTAATTAATTCTCTTACGTATGAATTAAGAGGAATTAATTAAAGGTAAAGTACGATTATATAAGGGATCCCGATTATCGGAAAGGAAAAGAAAAGAAAATAAAAACCCTAATCGGAGAGAAGAAGGAAAAAGGAAAAGACGGAACCCTAGCCGGAAGAAAGGGAAAGGAGAAAGAGAAGGAGCCCGATCTTCCCGGACACCGAACCGAAGACGAAAACGCGACCAGACAACCTTCCCGTCGATCTTCGGTTAGTAAAATAATTTATTTAAATTATTTGCGATTTTGTTTGTTGTCTCTTTCGTTGAGTTCTCGGTTTCTTTTTATCGGACTCGGTCGAAAATTCGATCGGGGTTCCGATTTATGTTTTGGTTGTTCGTGGATCAACGGTTTAGCCGTTAGATTTAACGCGGATTTATTCGGAGATTTTTGGGGATGTTTCGTGGAACGTAGTGGGTTACGGGAGGCCGCCGCCGCCGTTGTTAAAGCGGGAGGCCGCCGCCGTCGTTACCATGGTCGCGGGGTCTCCGCCGGAGTCGCACGGGAGCGAAGACGGCGAAGAAACCGCGAATTAGGGTTTACTGTGCTTGTCCGTACAGCACGGTCCACGGGTCCAGGCGTGCACCCGGTGCATGCCGCAGCGTCGGAAGCACCAGACCCGGTGCACGGTTTCGTGCACCGGCCCGGCCAAGGCGCGCGGTGCACGCCTCATGTGTGCACCCGGCGCACGCGCTTGCGGCCATAGGCAAGGACCCGTGTGCACGCTCGGGTCGTGCACCGGCCCGGCCCGAGATGTGCGGTGCACGCCTCCTGCATGCACCCGGCGCCATGCCGCCGCCGCCTGACGCCGTGAACCCGGTGCACGGTTGCCCCCGTGCACCAACCGACAGCCCGAAGTTCATTTGCTCCGTTTTTGCCCGTTTTTTCCACCGTTTTGAGCGCCGTTTCGCCGTTGGGATCGTTATTTCCGTGGCTTCTTGGCCATGGGCCACTTGGGACCTCTTG